>VYZW01026697.1:65095-89297 GCA_013401315.1 Balaeniceps rex
GGAAAAAAAGTAAAACCCATGGGTTGAGATAAAGGCAGTTTAATAGGACAGCAGAGGAAGAGAAAGTAATAATAATAATAATAATGATAAAAGAATACACAAAACAAGTGATGAACAATGCAATTGCTCACCACCCACTGACTGATGCCCAGCCAGCCCCCAAGCAATGATCGCTGCCCCCCGGCCAACTCCCCCCAGTTTATATACTGAGCATGACATCATATGGTATGGAATAGCCCTTTGGCCAGTTTGGGTCAGCTGTCCTGGCTGTGCCCCCTCCCAGCTTCTTGTGCCCCTGGCAGAGCATGGGAAGCTGAAAAGTCCTTGACTAGTGTAAGCACTACTTAGCAACAATTAAAACATCAGTGTGTTAGCAACATGATTCTCATACTAAATCCAAAACACAGCACTATGCCAGCTACTAGGAAGAAAATTAACTCTATCCCAGCCAAAACCAGGACAGAGGGTAACAATAATAAATTGTTTAACTAACATTTGTAACTAAAAAATGGCATGCTTTTTATTCCTATGCTATTCTAGCTAAGGATTTGAAATATTCATATTTCCCCCAGTCCAGGTTGCTCACTGCCAGGCTGCATTCCTGTGATGTTAAGTGATGTGAAAGATTTACCTTTCCTCAATATTAAACAAAATCATGAGGTAGCATTTCTTTAGTGTAATGTGTGGTGGCATCTCCCTCTGGTAATGTGATTTATTATACCCAATCTACATTTCGCAGAATGATGCATGTGGCCAAGTATCTTTAATGAAAAGTGATGCCTGGAGAAATATTTCCCCAGAATAAAGGGTATAAAAAGCAACTGTTGACCTCTCCCCATCTACAGTGATGCATGAGTTTCTCCAACACCCAGTGAAGCATGGGGTTACATTTTCCTTATGTAAATTGAACTAAGATTTAATGTTTTTCGGTGATTCAGTGATACTTAGTATCCATTTCTCACATACAGAATGAGAAACCTAAAGACAGTTCCTTGATACCAGATTATCAATGGTGCTACCATTTAATTATATACGCTTAGGCAAGAGAGAGCAAAGATCATTGCCATGACACAAACTGTTTGATGAAGCTGAGTTTTATTGCTGATCCCTGCAATGCCTTGCTTAAAGGCCTTGAAGAGGAAACATTTTTCTCAATACAAGAGGACAGTTTTCTATACAGGAGTGGAAGTGTTCATTCCTATATTTCTGATTTTAAAAAGAATGCTATCTACCAAATCTGTACTGAACTTCAGTGCAAAATTACTGGCTGATGGAGGGATTGGACTCTGGAGAGTCCATCCCACTCCTGCACTTCACTTGCAGGTGACATGGGCCCAGCCCACCAACTCGTACTATGATATATGCATCCCTGCTGAACTGCCCACTAATATATGAAACCAGCTTCCCTCAATGTAAAGTGAAATGTAGCCTGGTATCTACCTATGTAAACCACAGCTGAAACAAATGTCCGGTTTGCATTCGGGCTGTCTGTGAGGGTGTAAGAGGTGAATATCACACCCCTTAGACTGACAGACCACATTACAACTACCTAACAAAGCAGTGAGACTCAAGGACCCAGCATCAAAACTCCCATAGAGCGATAAGAAGTTTGTCCCATTTTGGAGAGATATATGATTTGACTGTGTGCTGGTTTTCTCTTCCAAGTGCGGGAAATCCCTCCACTGGAGTCTCTTTTATTCAACTCAGCATTTGTGCTCTATGTGTTCTATGAAACAGAATGAAGAATGAGAGAAAAACACCTTTTTACCCTAATACAATGTTCTTCCCATTTACAATATCTTCCTCATCTGTTTTTCTCCAGGACCATGTTGATCCATCTGTTACAGGCAATAGTTTGAACTCTGAAGCCCTTTGCTGACATGAGCAAGGTCTGCCAGATGTTTGAACATCAGCTTCTACATGCACACACTTTTCTCTAAGATGAGTGAAGTTGAATGTTTCCAACACAAAATTTAAGCCTGAAATTCTTGCACGGCAGATACTAAGCAAGAATGAGTTTTTCTGTCTGTGTTCAAAACAGGAAGGATGCAGTTAGATAAATTTATTCTCAGAGGTTTTGTGCCAAGTAAAATGAATCTTGCGGTGTTGTGTGGTGCACATGGTGAAGCTTCTTGTTTCTAGGTATGATATGAAGAAAAGGCTCTCCTTTCTAGCAGTAAGCAATTTTTTACCTCTTACAAGAGGGGAGGAGAAATCCCTTGGCATACACTGAGGACAGGCTATGGAATTTTCTTTGATCTGAACTAATGTCTGTATCTGAATTCCTCTAAATTAAGTGATCCAACTTGGTGCATTTTTTTCTGAAATGATGCAATACAACTAAGCCCAAACTCCCTTCATGGACACCATTGTATTAGGCAATGCTTACAGTCTAATAAGACATAATTGTCTTGAGCCTCATCCACCTTTTTGCCTTAAAAATATTTGCAAGACTATCTGACACCCAATTACAATTACAGTAATCTGTTACTTACTATTGTTTGGGGGAACAGTAATATGCTTTATTTTCAAAGACCTTACTGATATTCATCTTAGATTACAAAAGCAAACATTAGGTAAGTAGTAGTTTGGGTCTTTTTCCTCCACAAACATAAACATGAGGCAAAATTCTTTGCTGAATGAAAGCAAAGAATCTCGCTGCTGGAGGGTATTTGATTTTGTTTCTCTAGAAAGGTTTCCAACCTCAATATCATTTATCACTGCATCATTATACTCAACATATGGAGAAAACATCAAGGTTATTTAAAATGGATTGTATGTTTAGTATTTGTGCAGGGTTGTTACAGTAGCTTTTTGTCTACGTAGGGCTGTCAGCTACACATTCCATTACATTTACTTTGCAGTGCAATAAAGTAGATTTTCCTGTCCTCCAGTGGTTTCCTGGTCTCCAATCAGAATTCCCACATTGAAGGTAATGTAGCAGGTTTATCCTGATCATAAAGTGAATATACACAGGGTGATTTCTGCTGTATGGAGACTTTATTCATCTTATGGGAAAGATAATGCATATAATACTAATATATGAATGCAATGCAGTATCTAAAGATATATATCCCCAGGAGGCAATTTATCTGAAGGGCTGTTTTTCTGGTGTTCATTCATTCGTGAGAAGATGGTATTCCCAGACTGAAAATGAAGCAAATGAAGGGACTTCCCTGGTGCAAAGTGATGGATGATGATTTTGTTGCTACTGTCAAGAGATGCATTAGACTAGGTTTCTCATTCTGAAAACACTAGATGAAAAGGGATTAATTTCATGACCATTTGGGAGACTGAATTTCCATTCTTAATTATAAAATGATGCCCTATTATAATTTTCTCTGAGGTACCTTGATGATTGAAGCTGAGTTACTTGACTCAGGGACACAAAGAGGTTCCAGAAGGCCCAAAGGCAAAACTTGAGGCACAGAATTTACATAGCAGGATGTACCATACTATGAAAATCCAAGCTCCTTTCACGACAAGCACGAAAGGCAGACTGCCACCCTGGCCCTCCGCCTCCTTGCCTGTGCTGGTAAGAATGGATTTTTGCAAAACAGCTGCATGTTGGTAACTGGAAAGCAAGTGCCATGATGCAAAAATATAATCCACCTGAGAAACTATGGAATAAAACTTCCTAAGTCTTTCCTTGATGTGTGACCCTGTACTTACTGAAGATTGACATATCTTTTTATATGAAACATTTTATATACGGCATCACTAATTTTTCTACCCAGGACACCCAGTTTGCATTGTTTATCTGTTAACCCCTTGCTCAGAAAAGGGCTGACGCCCAGGTCAAAGTTCTCTGAAATCAGGCAAGACATCAGTGGTGGGACTTGACTGACTAAATACAGTATCATTTTAGAGACACTAAGCCATCGTATATGACCTACAGTTGCAGCCCTAGCAGGCTGCAGACCCATGGGCCCTGTGCCATCCTTGTCAGGACTCTGAGGATTTAAAATGGCATGAGACGTGCCTGTCTGAACGCAACTGAGTCTGGTTCTCATAAAGATAGTGACAGGTTTGAGCCAGGGGTGGCGTTTGAGGGGGGGAAAGTTCAGCTCTTTGGCATTGTCATTCCATGTCACTGCATTGGCATCATCAGAAACATACTCAGTCTATGTGATAGTCCCTGATGAGAAGCCCTGGTGAGATCTAAGGCTGCAACTCATAAATATGTCCTGACTGACAGCTATTTTGTGGTTTTGAGGTTTGGGGTTTTTTTGTTGGCATTACTTTTTGTAACAGGATTGCCTGAGTGGTAAGTGACAGTTGTGTTGATTTTAGCAGGAGTAAATGATACTAACTTATCACACTGAGTTTCTCTCTCATATAATATGATGCGATGCAAGGATTACTCGACATAAACTGATGCTCAGGTATGGATTTCTCATGAAACTAATGGGTATGGCTACATTTCCCTGAGAGTCAGTGATGGATAAGGTCAGGTTTCACTAATGTTCTCTGATCCATGGTGCTACATTTCTTTAATATAAACTAATCCATGTCAAGGAGTATCCTTGACTCTGTTTGATATATGAGACTGGGTTTTTCCTTTTTGGACATAATGAGAATATACAGACACCTTTTTTAGCTGTGCAGTTACAAGTGATGCTGTATTTCTCTGTTGTTCAGAGAAATTCATTCTCATGCATTACTACATATTAAGGAGTTGCAGGGGTTTTGTACTACAGTAAACCCCAGCTATACGCATAAATAGCTATCAGCAAAAAATGAGGTTGCTCCATCATTTATATCAGTAACATCAGCTCACAGGCAACATCTTTTGTCAAGTAGGCCAGCCTCATGCAGGCCTAAATAATAGAGGGAAAAGTAATTTTATTAATCGTTTTACTGCACATTAGCAGTTTTCTTGGATATCCAGAAATAATATCGTATGTTTCTTCTTAGGTTAGAAGAAGAGAGTGCTACCATTATATAGCAGTTATTGTCTGCAGCCCTCAGTCTTATTCATCATCTGCTACTGGTAAATCTCTGTCATTTAGGATTTTTTACATGACCAGACAAATACTGATTCTGTTTATATCAGAAAAAAAGCATTGTGCATTACTGATTTCAGGAAAAAAGAAAACAAATGGCAATAAGCTGCATTATTTTTTCTTGCCTCAGACTTAAATGATGTGCTGGTTTTGACTGGGATAGAGTTAATTTTTTCCATAGTAGCTAGCATGGGGCTGTGTTTTGGACTTGTGCTGAAAACAATGTTGATAATACAGGGATGTTTTTGTTATTGCTGAGCAGTGCTTACACAGTGTCAAGGCCTTTTCTGCTTCTCACACCACCCCAACAGCGAGCAGGCTGGGGATGCACAAGAAGCTGGGAGGGGACACAGCTGGGACAGCTGACCCCAGCTGACCAAAGGGATATTCCATACCAGATGACATCATGCTCAGCATATAAAGCTGGGGGAAGAAGAAGGAAGGGAGGGATGTTTGGAGTGATGGCGTTTGTCTTCCCAAGTAACTATTATGCGTGACGGAGCCCTGCTTTCCTGGAGATGGCTGCCGATGGGAAGCAGGGAATGAATTCCTTGTTTTGCTTTGCTTGTGTGCACGGCTTTTGCTTTACCTATTAAACTGTCTTTATCTCAACCCACGAGTTTTCTCACTTTTACTCTTCTGATTCTCTCCCCCATCCCACCGGGGGGAGTGAGCAAGCGGCTGTGTGGTGCTTAGTTGCTGGCTGCAGTTAAACCACAACAAATGGTTTCCTCAAAATGCAATTTTCTTTGTTCAACTCCTGTCAGGGAATTGAGGCCTCGAACATCATTGGGCATCAGAGAAATCCAGCTCCATGTGTTTCTTTTCACATAAAGGAACAAGTGACGCACTTTACGCACACAAGGGCATTGTAACTCAGTTTCAGCTGTTGTGACCTCCGCTCTCTGGGTCTGCCAACAATTACCTTGAACAATGGAAGTTTTATAGGAAAACTGAGGAAAAGTGAGTAAAAGTTAAGTAGTGCAAAACCATTTCTGTGTCTGGGTAATAGCCAGGATCTTACTGTTACTAGGGTTTATTATGGATTTAGCCTACAGTAAAAGCTTTTGGATAAATTTTTGTGGTTACAACTCCAACTGACACCTGCCTCTGTCCCTCAAGGCCTGGGTCTCACCACCACCTGATGATGACATCTTCAATGCTCTGTTTCAGCCTTTTGACTATGTAGCTGTGGAAGCCCTGCTCCCATAGGACTTCCACTCAGACCTCTCTATGCAATGAATACTGAGTACAGACTTTACACACATCTTTACATTTCTGCTGCTAGATCTCTTTCCACTGGGTGTTTCAGGTTAACCAATACTTAAAATAATAGTAGAGAGTCTTCTATTTCATGTTAGTCCACAAGAATCCTCCAAGTTCAAAAATGGTGCACGAAGTAGATGCCCTTATGCATTTTGCAGTTACCTCAGCTTTATAAGAAATTATATTTCTTTGGATGCTGGTAACTTCTGTTCTCAGGGGACTCAAGTGAGGGAGATGCCCATACTGTGCCATACAGTGGCTGGCAAAGTAATCTAAGCTAGTGCCATACAAGCTAGTTCTGGAACAGTAAGCAATTTAGTCATGTAGATATCACATGCTTAAATAACACTGCTGAGGGCTGGTTAACATCAAATGAGATGGAAAACACAGTTAAAATAGCTCCACTGCTTCCAGGCCCACGTTAGTACCTCTTTCCAGTGCTGCATCATGCCATGCTGGTGTGGCAGCAGGTACAAAGTTACTCCAGGTGTCTTTGCACAGACTTCATGCTGGGTATATGTCTCTTCCCTGTCTTTGCATGAGACACCAGTGATGATTGATACTCATCACTGTAAAGTTACCCAATTCTATAATTATGCCTACTGGGATGAAATATAATTTCACTTGGATGTTCTTATCAGTTCTTCAGAAAATCCCAGCCTCATACAACATATACTATGGAAAATAACTGTGTCTATCCCCTTATCTTGGAGAAACACAGATCTAAGTTTCCATTTATAGTGTGAATATGGGATATTACAGAAACCCAACCTCTTTGGATCTGGAAAAGGATCCACATGATTTTAAGCAAAGCGGTCAATCAGTTGCAGTTGTTTTCAGCCAGGAAATCACAGGCATGATATCAATGGCATTACTTTAAGCTGCACATCATTATGGTTATTAGGTCATTTCATAACTCAATAACCTCAAGCTCATACAACTCTGCTACATACCAAGGTTCTCTTACCTGCACTGTTCTATTTCAGAAGGAGATGAAGCAAGCTCTGTGTATGTTTCTGCATCTCACCTCCTTACATCTCGCTTTTTATTGGGCATTTTGGCATTTGCCATCATTTGATCTGGAAGAAACACAATTTTCAGCATTGTTCTCAGGAGAAACAGGTGTGATGTATTACCTTACATTAGGGAAATCCAGTTTTCTGCAATAGCTTTAAATGAAGGAATCCAGATATAAAATGATTCATGAAACAAAGCTTTCCTGGAACAAGCAGCTCCATGAAGGAGGGTTTTACTGATTAAGTCTGATGAACAATGTTCTGGCTTTTATGTCTATAATGATCTGTGAGAGCTGGTGTTTTGAAAGAAAAAAGTGCATCAGGCTGGGCTTTTTAACAGACAATGATAAATGTGATTTCTTCCATACTATATGCATTGTAGAGAAAGTTTTATTGCTGTGAAAGAATTCAGGTGTTTTTTTCCTCATATAAAGTGCTATGTCAAGCTACATTTCTTGAATTTGAAAAGCACATATGAGGTCAGAATAAAGAAACCACCAGCATCTGCTGCTGTTTTGTCCCAGAATGGATGATAATATGTGCTGTTACGCACTTAGCAGAACGTAGCTCCAACTCCTGCTCGGCGTGATGGAGCAGCGCGGAAAGGGCCGTGCCACCGGCCTTCCCCCGGCGGCGGCAGCAGCATCCCGGTGGCGGCAGCATCCCGGTGGCGGCAGCATCCCGGCGGCAGCAGCATCCCGGCACGCTGCTCCATTCGCCCGGCTGTGCTGACCTCTGCTGGTGCTTCCCCGAGGCGCGACGTTTTCCCGTTCTCACTCATTTTCAATCATCTCGCAACACAATAAACCAGCGATGCTTTTCTTTCACGAATCCGTTCAGGTTTTTTCGAAAATATTTGGTCCACGATGCGAAGGAGTGATGAACTCAGTTTCTGTTGTTGGCCTGCTCTGAGGGACAGAAGCACAGACTCAAGTTCGGGTCTTCTTCATTGCTCTGCTCCTCAATCATGGACCGAAAGCAAGCAAACTTCCTGCTCTCCTTTCCCAAAAAGCCATCATCCCACGTGCTCTGTGATACTTCGAGGCACTGAAGCAGGGCTTGGGCTCTGTTGTCAGCCAGGCCCTTCCCCCTTACACTCACCTCCATTCCTATTCAAAGTATGCTATTTTACTCTATTTTTAATTTTGAGAGTTATGCTTGCTGTATAATGATTTGGTCATCTGTGTCAACTGCTGTGTTATCGCAGTCTCTAGACTTTTCCCATTACTCCAGTATAACCCTTCCTATTCTTAATAGAGCAGCTTGGTTCGGTTGAACAGACTTACTGTTTAATCTGGCCTTTTCATTCATGTGATAGTTCAAATATTCAAAAGAACAAGTTTTATCCCTGGCAAATAGCTCCTGTCTGGCAAAATATTTCAAAGCTCTGTGTAGATACATTCAGCATGTCAGGCATTTTCCAGGGTCCATTTTCAGTATGACTCATGTAATTTTCTCTCCAAGTACACAAAGAACTGCCTTTTAACATCTGAAAAACAGCTCCTGATGCTTCACTGGGAATTCTGCATGTGTAAGGCTCAGATGAAGCCTGAGCAAGGACTGCAGGTTAAACCCCGAGAGGACTTCGACACCTCTACATGGACTTACTTTGTGAGTGCGTGTTATCTCACACCTCTCATGAGTAAGATGCCCTGAGGGTATGACTCAGTATTTTGGACACAGCTCCTGTAGGTGCCTCCTGTGAAACCCAGCTCAATTACTTCCTTCACTTGGGAAACCAAAATCCTCATCACCCTTCAGCACAACCTGGTGAGGAGCTGTGTGCCAGGTCTCAGCACCTTTTCTGCCAAGGTTGTTCAGCAGTGCAATGAAGGATTCAGGATTCACCATGCAAAACAAAGCAGTACCTTGTAATCTAGTGGTTACCCATTAGGTAATGCCCACATTTTTAAATTAATTTAGTGCTTCAGGATTTGACCTCTAATTAACATCATTGTCCTTTGCTGTTACCTTTGAGTGTTCTGTTTTAGTTTGAGATATTCTCTTTGGGCCTTTCTTCACAAGGAAACAAGGAGCATTATTAGCATGTGTTAGTTTCTCCAAAAAAAGAAAAGACCTTATTTTTTTTCATTTTGGTCATTAATGATAGGATAAAAGTAGAATTACAACCCAAACACTAATAATTATCAAATAGCATTTGTATAATGATCTGTTCCTAAATTACAACCTTGTTTGTCTTTTGACCATACAATTGCTCTTTCATTTCAGTTTCCCAGAAAGAATGATCTTTCTCCCCATCCCTTGTTTTAAGTGGCCATTCCTTCATTCATTTGTCACGAGTAAAGAGAAGGCTGAATCAATTAATCAGAGCCTTGCAGAGCAACACCAAGTAATGTAATGGTTGGTTAAACCTTGCTTTCAATGTAGAATTCAGCTTTAGAAATTCCAAAGAAGGTGTTTTCTTTTTACAAAAACAACCTTGAGGCTGAAAAACAATTTTTTTCTTTTAATTTTCTTTTGGCGTCACCCTTACCTTGGATCAAACTGAAGAGCTGCAATACAAATCATGTCTGTAACCTCACTTTTTGAGGCTGGCCTGTTAAAATATGATACTACCACAGGCTTCTGTTTTTGTACTTGTAATTTAGTGCAAGAGTAAGGAAAGGGCAAGAAAGAAGAAAACTTCTAGAAGGGTTAATTAATGGTTATGTAAATAGCAAATCCTTGTCACAGCTGTGCACTAATGCTCCATTACAATGGTTTAGTGTGTACCATAGCAAGGTCCAGGTCTGGAAAACGGTAGCAAGCCAGCTCCTTACCAGATTTCTAGTTAGAGACTTTACTAGATCTTCAGAAATTTCATCTTGAATGAGTAATATAAAGGAGGACATTGCAGTCAGAGAGTGCTGAACAACTGAAGGCAGTGTTGACACTTGGGAGGATGGGAAGCAGAAACAGGGCCTCCTTGAGCCTAGAGCTAGAGGAAGGAAGTTTTGGACAAGAGATGAGATGGAAAACTTCTTCCAAAAATGGGTCACTCCTTTGATTACTATACTGAACTCAGTGCTTGTGGACTAGAAATGTATATAGAAAAAGACCAGAAAGTAACTGAGAAGAGTATCTTGAGCAGTATCCCCTTTCCCAGAAGGACTTCCAAATGAATGAATCTGAGACATCTTCTTAAAAATTTCATTGGACTTTATCTCCCCTGTATTATGCACTTGATCTCAAGCAACAGCAGTTTACATTTAAAACTAAAAAATTCTCTATTTCTTTATAGTCTGAATGCAGGAAATTGCTTCATCTGCCACTGAAATGCAAGGTTATGTTCTTAAAATGCATTTTGAGAGCTGAGTTAGTCTACTTCAAAAAAATTCTGTCTACTCAATTTAATGGTATCTGATTTCAATTTTCTTACGTATAGTTATCAGGAGCTAAATACCCTATGTACTTAAATCCATTGGCCCAAATCACAGAAAGGACAGAGCATACAGACTGATCACAATATCAGAGCCAAAAGCTGAATGTAAATATTATTTCTGTATTTTTAGATGGGCCATGCTTATATTTAACCAATAGTGTTCATCAACAAGTCATGATACACAGTAAAAGCAAGAATGGTCTTTACGCTCATTTGCTTTCTGGAATTAGAGAGGAAATGATTTTTCATGGCTCAGTAAAGGTAGTAATAATTACTGACAGGTTTATAACAGTCCACAGAGAAGACATTTGCCGGTGGTTGATTGTCAAATGTAGGACCACAAGCAAATTAACTGAATCAGAATAATAATTCTTGTGTTGTTTCTAAGAAATTTGAAAACAGAGAAAGTGGCAAGGTGACTGCTGTGCAAGGAACACAGAAGTGCCATAAAATCAAGTTAGTTTGGAAAGCATCTCAAGGAGTGGCTGTCTACTGTTCTGCCTCAAGACTGGATCAAGCACTCAGTCATTCCTGACAGACGTCCATCTTACCTGTTTATAAAAGACTTTCAGTGATGCATACTCCATAACCAGAAAACCTATTCTTGGGTTTTAGCAAGATAAAGGTTTCTTTAAAATCTAACCTAAAGCTCCCTTGCTGTATTCAGGCACTTGACTTCTTCTCCCTACCCACCTTTGAGATGAAGAATGGATTTTTCTTCTCTTTTTTGGACTAATATTTTGTATTTTTGTTGTGGTTTAGCCCCTGTCAGCAACCAAGCACCATACAGCCGCTCCCTCTGCAGTGGGATGGGGGAGAGAAGGGCAAAAGTAAGAAAACTCATGGGTTGAGATAAGAACAGTTTAATAATTGAAATATTATAATAATAATAATAATGATGATGATGATGATGATGATGATGATGTAATGAAAAGGAGAACAACAAGACAGAGAGAAACAAAACCCAGGAAAACCAAGTGATGCAACCGCTCACGACCCGCTGACCAATGCCCAGCCTGTCCCCGAGCAGTGATCACTGCCCCCAAGCCAGCTCCCCCCCAGTTTATATACTGAGCATGACATCATATGGTATGGAGTAGCCCTTTGGTCAGTTTGGGTCAGCTGTCCTGGCTGTGCCCCCTCCCAGCTTCTTGTGCACCTGGCAGAGCATGGGAAGCTGAAAAAGTCCTTGACTGGTGTAAGCACTACTTAGCAACAACTAAAACATCAGTGTGTTATCAACATTATTGTCATACTAAATCCAAAACACAGCACTATGCCAGCTACTAGGAAGAAAGTTAACTCTACCCCAGCCGAAACCAGGACCATTTTTGAAACCGTTGTAATATCCTGTCTCTCTTTTTCCCCACCCCTCATTGTCTTCTGTTCTTTAGGCTATCAGTCTCACTTCACCTTATCTTCCATGTTTCACAGTCTTTTGACCATTCTTGTTGCTCTTCTCTGAGCTTTCTCCAATTAGCCCAGATTTTCCTTGGAGTGCAACACCTGAATCTGGATACAGCGCTCCAGCTGAGGTCTTAGTACAGAAAAAATCATAGCTCCTACATCTTCCAGACTTTTTTCAAGTTTGCAATGCATGTTTGCAATGCATGTTTGCCTTTGCTGTGATAACATGCCAATGCTGAATCATAGTCAGCTCATGAACCCAGACCCTTTTCTAGAGAACTGATACTTAACCAATCAAGGTTAAAGTAGTTAATCTTACCCTATAAATATCTTTTAAATCACTTCTATCTAAATGCAGTATTTTGCACTCTTTTCTATTGCTTTCATTCTGTTTTCACTTCTTTTCTCCAATCTATTAAGACAATTTTTCCAGTCAGTTTTCTTTCTTCCCCTGTGCTTCCCATCTTGACGTTATATGAAAGCTTAAAAAACCGCATGTTCGGATCACCCCATGTTATTGGGTCATCCAAACTATTAATGAAAATACTGAATAACAGCAGACCCTTGCAGAATTGAACTCTATATATCCTTGGATTTTGGCAGGGAATTGCTCAGCTAACTAAACTCAAATAGTGTGTTTTCTGGGCAGGGTTGTATCCATGCTACACACATGTAAATCTTGTTTCCATAAACTGACATGAAAATCAATGTCAAAAGCTTTGCTAAAGTCACTGTATATGATATCCACTGTTTCCACTTACTTATAAGGCCTGGTGTCCTACAGTAAAGTAAATGAGATGGGTTTGATATGATTGATTAATGACAAATCCATGTGGATTGTTCCTTGTCATCTTCTTACATTCCAAGCGCTAATAAATATTCTCTTTGAATATTTGTTCCAGTATTTGTAAGGAAGTCAAAATTAGGCTAATGGATATCCTTTTCTCATTTTTTAAAGCTCTGTGCTCTGGTGTTACAGCATCATAGTCATCTTCACTAATTCTCAAGGAATTGGAGATCCCATGAGTCCATTCTGTAGGTACTCTAGTATGCAGCTCACAGGGTCCTCTAGTTTAAAAACACCCAGATCTCTAAGTACTAACCACTCTGCTCTAGTATTGCTCAAAGTTATGCGTATACAGCAACAGGACAGAAAATTATGTATTATGTATTTTCAAAATTTCATCATATGGTCTCAGTAGGATAAAAGTTTCATGCATTATCAGTAACATTACAGAGTCTCTTTTAGCTAAGAAAACAATGAAAGACTTGGTTTTAAAAGGACTATATTTCTCCATGGCCATTGATTTCAATCTGTTTCTGTTCGGTGTATATTACTTTACAACTGCAAAAAGAATAGCTCCTTTTCCACTCATCTGTTTTCATTACATTAATGGAATTGTATTAATAATATTTTAAAATTTTACATGTGAGCTTAAATCTAATGTTCCAAACTTTGATAACATAACATCAATTGCAGCACGTATTTTCAATCAGTCAGATTTCCTCAACTGCCAAAGAGTTTCAGAATTGCTAGAGATATTTAATTTTGTTAACTCTGAAAACAAGGAGGTGTAGATGCCTGTGCCCACAAGATGACTGTCTCCACACCCTGCAGATGAAAGGGTCACAGCACGTATTCAAGTTGCTATGAGTCATTATGTACGCTAGGTGAAGATTTCCCAGATGCTGTTCTTAAAGACAATGAAGATATGGGCTATACTTTGAGATCCTGAATGCTATATAGAAACACATGCCTCTCGCAATGCATCAGCAGTTTTTTACAGTATGACCATTAAAACTGGAGCGATCTGATCATGTACGTGTTGATGCTTATGACAAAAAGCTGTAATTATAAGACAAGTTGCAACAAAGAACTGACAATTTTTTTTGTTATAAATGCATTTCTTCTCTAAAAAACCAGACAGTTGGGATATGTTAGTGATCCAGTCTTTGTCTGGAAATCAAAATTATTCACGTTTGACCAACCCTTAAATGCTAAGAGCTAAATATGGATTTCTTATTCCCTTTGAGACCACACTGCCCTCAATAACTTTAAGAATTTAGACCTCTGCCTGATTATCCCTTAACTTAGACAGAATAAGAAAATAGTATTACCTTTAAAGTCTGTGAACAATTTGGGATATGTGGAAATGAATAGCAAAAGCCTTTGATGAGGGCAAGGTTGTAATCAATGCCTAATAGTGGAGCTAAACCAATATGAGAAGAGAAGAGAAGAGAAGAGAAGAGAAGAGAAGAGAAGAGAAGAGAAGAGAAGAGAAGAGAAGAGAAGAGAAGAGAAGAGACGAGACTATTGGTTTCATTTCTCTGTCTGATGTTTTGATAACATCATGGCATTAACTTCAGCAGAGCTGGGATCTGACACTGAATCACAGCACTGGTCACTTGGGTTATTTACAGTAAGCCAACAGGATCAAGTCACCCCATTAAGAAGCAGTGCTTATTGCTTCCAGTTGTTTTTTCACGTCACCTAAAGCTTCACACCCTGGTTTTCCTTTCAGACTTTCAGTGTTTGAAGTTTACTTCTAGAAGTGTTCATAAAGCAAACCTGAAAATAGAATTTTTTTTTTTAAAAAGTGTTTAAAATATCAGCCAAGCAGAAGAAATGTGTGTGATGGGGGGAGGGAGAAATATGAAAAGCTGCTCAAATACTTGCTGCCATAAATGCGACTTCAGACCACGTCTTCACTGCGAAAGGCCAATGCTGCGAGGGGCAGAGGTCAGGTTTTAGGCTGGCTCTGTCCTGCACTGCTGCAGGCTCAGGGCTAGTCTGCTCTAGAGCCACTGGTGTCTGTGTGGTGTGTGATGTGCTCTGAGCCACATGAGGCCTTGGGTTGTCTCCATGACTTTGGGGAGGAGGGGTTCAGCTCAAAGTGCTAAACTATACATGTAGGGTGTCCCCATGGCCAGGGGAGACACACAGGAATGTCCTGAGGACAATTCATCTGAATGTCTCCCGGCTTCCGTGTATTTTGGCTTACCATCTGCCTGCACGCCAGAGTGAATGAGGAGGGAAGACCGGCTTATCCCTTAACCTTGTCCCTGTGGGTCCAAGCTGGGCTTCTCTCCAGAGAGTGGGGAGCTCAGTCCTTGCCCATGAGGGGCTGGAAAACAGAGCATGGATGTATCTCCCTTCTGCAAGGGCAGGGGAGCCCGGCAGAAATCAGTGCCCTTCTTTCCCCACACTGCATGGGACGAGATACTGGTGAGTCAATAAAAACCACATTTTGCTCAATGGCTGTCTCAATTTTGCAAAGCAGTTGGCAGTGCTGTGACATGACAAAGAGTCTGTCACTGAGCTGCCTACATGAAAGGTGTGTTAGTTCCTGCCCCCAAGGAAACTTGATGAAGGCGACCTTAAATGCCTTAAATACCAGCTCAGAGCTCAGGCACCATCTGGAAACAATGAGCTGGTAGAGGCTGAGGTGCTGATGCACCAAATTACCACAGGACCCAGGTGCTGACATGTTACTTCCAGCTCTCCCTCAGCCTCGGCGTGTCCCACACGTGGATTTCGGCAGCGGGCACACTGCAGTCTCGGGGGCTGGGGACTGCTGTGCTGGCGTGTTCACTGAAGCTGGAGCTGGGTGAGAAATGGCCAAGATTCAAAAGAGGACCTTGTTTTCCTTTTCTGTAATATATTTCTCCAAGATTTTTCAATTTCTAGGTCCTCTTCAGCATATCCTTTCAGAATATCCCTGAAATCATCAGTTTTCTTACCTTCGTTCCTCTTAGACTATGTTTCCTTCTCATGTTTACTCTCTCTTTTGTTTCATTCAAATGTAAGATGTTTTCATTATTTTTGCTTTCCATTTGTTCATTGTATTTTATTCCATTTTCATTTTTTCCCTATCTTTTCTCTTGTTTCATCTCAGTCTTCCCCTCCTCCTTTCTATCACCGTATTTACATTTCTCTTTCAAGGCCCACTTTCTATAGCCCTCCTCACATAATCCCTGGACACACGCTCGAACCCCCATATCAATCCTTTTCCTTTTTCTACTTATAACCTTTTGTCCTTTTACTGTTTTTTTCCCTTCCAATGCATATTTTTCTCCCCCTTCTCACATCCAGATGTTTTTCCCTCTCTATCTCCAGCTGTGCGAATAAATGACTTTTTTGTTTGTTTCAAGGAAGTTCAGTCAATCCTGAACAAAGTACTCATATTTTTCAGGAAACCGAAACTGCGTAAATGATCATTTTGGGTGAATGTTTCAAGTAGAACAAACTGAAAAATTAATGAGTTTGATCTTTGAGAAATTCTTAGTAAATAACAGCTGAAGTAAATTTGTAAATGCTGAAGTGACTAAAAAACAAGTCAAAGCATTTTAGACTTTGGGGGTGGAGATGAGGGCAGGGCAAGTAGCTTTCCATTTCTTTTTTGGCAGGAGTAAAGGGAGGATTTCTAACCTGAATAACTCAGGCGGATCCTACTACACCTTCAAAGCACATTTCTGTTGATCAAAAATAACATTTTGGAAGCAAAATCATTTTGGCTAAAAAATCTATTCTGGCCCTAATTTCCATGTCTGTCTTTTTCCCTGACCGATATGGCTAGGTGCAGACAGCATAGAGGCACGGTGCACCTTTTAGCTGATGTTTAGACATTACTTTAAAAAAAGAGTTGATCTCTTCCCAGGCAGGGAGCATCAGCTGTACTTTCTTGGGTATCCCAGTCCTTAGCTTCCTGGAACAGCAATTAAAATATATCCCAGCTGGCTTAAAAATCTTGCATTACATCAAAAGCATGGAAGCTTCTTACTATCGACAGCAGTTTTTTAAAAAGGGGGCAAATGTGTTTCTTGCTAAATGTTCTCCTGCACTTAAATACACAGAAGCAAAGCATTAGTCTCAGATGAATGCTGCAAAGTGAAAAACAGCAGCTGAGGACGGCCAGGCTCTGCCCTCAGACACGCAATACGATTTCTGGTGATTCAGATGGGAGCCACATCTGGGTACCTGGGAGAAGAATCCAGCCCAGGCATGGCCCCAAATGCTGTGGTTTTTCTGTCCATTGTGCCCAGATCACAATTAGCAAAAAGATTTTGTGGGAGAGGAGGGGAAAAAAGAGGAAACTGCCAATGAGAGGATATTCTCCCCTCATAAATCCCAATGCATTGAAACACAGATTAGACCCCTGCTTTCTTTTTAACCAGCCCTGCCTAGAGTTCACTCAATCCTGAAATTTGCTGAACTGTTCAGCTCATGTCTACCCTGAAGTAATGAATTGGCAGGCCTATTTCTAATGGTGATTAATGAAGCTTTTCAGAGGCAACCCATTATTTGATCCAAAGTTAAAACAGTGGTTCATCATTAATCACTACAAGACATAGGCTCACAGATTCATAATTCTCAGCAAGCCCATTTCATTAAGGGTCCCACTCTTTCTTTTCTTAAGCCGGAGCTCCCCTGTCTCCCCACCCCTCGCATCCACTCTCCTGGTGCTCCATTTCCAGGTCCATTCATATATCCATTCAAATATCAGGGATATTTTTCAGGCTCCAGAACTACAACATCTTCTTCTAGATTTCAAAAATTCCTCTTCCCACAGAAAAATGTCTCCAATTATCAAATATGAGCCAACATTGGCACCCAGTGGCTGAACAGATTAATCACAGATACGTATTCCCTTGAGCCCACCTTTTCTATTCTTCAAAGACAGGTTTTCCTCTGGGCTCTATGCAGTACTCTTACACAGCCTTCCAGCTCTAGGCCATCTAGTCATGGCTGTGAACTAGTTATGCTAAGAAAGAAGAAGGAAAACACATGTTGTGGCTGGCTGGTTCTCCCCTCTCCCAGGGTCCATCAAAATCGCTCCACAGAAGTCACCAGGTGGGACTGACATCACCAAGGTGCATGGGGTGAGGAGCCCTACACTGACTCCTGGCAGGCCACAGCACCCACACAATGTCATTCAGCACCCAGCAGACATACCAGCTCTGCCCCTGCAGGCATCGCCTGCTCGGAGAAGGGCTACACATGAGTTTGTATGTCCTGATGCCTCACAGATCTGTAAGACACTCATAATGGTATGACTGGTGGCCTTAGGAGAAGTCATATTGAGCCTTTTGTCTCTAAATTATCTTCCTGAACTTGCTGATGAAGCAATGACAGAAAAGCTGGATGGCGGCTGGCATGTAAAGGAGGGGCAATCCCAAGCCATTACTGTTGCAGATGGTGCCAGCAAGGCACTGACTCTGCCTTATGGACGTTCGTTGGCAGCACTGTGTCACAGCCCCCAAAACATATAAAGAGTACCTAATTCTTCGCTCTAGACATCTTGCAAGCAGCAGGAGCATCAGCAAAGGGGGATCCAATACTTCCAAAAGTGTTTCAAAATCAGAAGGTAAAGCGCAGAAAAGAACTTTTTAATAATTTTGCAAAAGCTGCATTTAGCTCTGAGAAAGCTGAAACATTTCATTACCAAACAGAAGAGTAGTTCACTGAATTAATGTAAAAACGTTAAGGCATGATATTGAAATGCTTTAATGCATACAGTGTATATAGCCTATATTCAATAATTCAATAGAATAATATCGTAGGGTAATTTGTACATGAGTATAACATGAAATTAAAAGATGAAGTGCAAATAAATCTTTTTTTGTCTTATAGAAATGGACAACTTGGCTTGATCCCATCAGAGGAACAGCTGTGTAATATTTTGTTTAGTCCTTTTAGGCAGAACCAACTTCTCCAGTCATTGAATTGAAAATGTTTCATCAGCTTTAATCATAATGTCTCTAATCAGATGTAAAAATTAAGGCATGGAGGAGTAAATGGCTTTTTGTTCAAGGCTACACAGAAAGCTATTTGAAGAATCATGAACTGCTCTCCCTGCAGGACAGTGCCCCTTCCAGCACTTATTATGACCACGTCCATACAACTGTAGCATTAATTAATGAGAAGCAGTATTCAGGTTTTCAAACAGTGTTTTACAGTACCCTAACCCATTTGAGAATCCATCTTTTATTTTCATTCCTACCCTGTTCCATTTACCTCCAACCCATTAAGCAATATCATAGACATGGAAAAGAGCAAGATGCTAGTGCCTTCCACTGGAAATGCAGATGCTGCATGGGATTGAAAACTCTACCTGAACACAGATGTTCATTGGCTTACAAAATCAGACACATCTGGACATCAAAAGGAAAAAATGCATTTCACTAATAAAATCCAAAGATAGTATTAAAAAAACCCTCAAACACAGATACATAATTTTGAAGAACTTATCACAAATAAAATTAAAGTTCTGTGTGAAGAAAAGCCATGTTCATTAATTTTGCTTTCAGCCTGAGAAACTTGCTTCCCAGTGAGCAGTCTCCATACTGCAACCAAGGCTGTAAGCTACAATGTAGGACAGCATGAACAATGAAACACATTTCCTAAACCTGCTCCACGGGCACACTGAAGAGGGCTGATGAGATCATGACCAGTTTTTAAAAGAAAACAACTACCATAAGAAAAAACAATATCCGTTCTGCCTGCCCGCGACCTTGCAGCTTGACTGGAGAGCTTTCCTGGAGCTCTGAGCTCGTAAGAGTTTGACCTCAGAGAACAGTGGCCCAGTGTCCCACCAGAGCAGAAGTCCTCTTGCCGGGTGAGTTCTGAGTTGGAGATTTGGGCTGGCCTTGCAGGAATCCCAGGAATGTGCTGGCTATGACTGCTCAGCGGGGTGCATAACCTCCTGCCTCTCTGGGACACCCTCCCTCCGGGACAGCAATGTGCAACACCGAATGTTTGGGTACAAGCGATTACTTGCAATCAGACATCAGGTAATGGACTGTGGCCAGAGCTCAGACAGGGAGCACCGTGTGTATATAAGCCTGTCTATGGGCATACACATAAAGAAACATTACTGCTCTGCAGAAGTGCCCCAAAACGCCAAAGCTTTGCCTTCAAACCACCAAAAAGGGCTGCTGTGCACACAGGCTCCCCTCACCTCAGCCCCCTCCTGCTTTTTAGCGTGCAGCTACACGTGCTTCAGCACCTCTTCAGCTCGCTGGCTCAGCCTTTCAGCAGCACTGCGTTACCGGCAGTCGTGGTGTTAATGCGATATTGGCAGCTGCTCGCTGGGAAATCGGCCGGCACTCCCAAATATGGAAAGTTCCCAAACTCGCCCTTTTTTATTGCTGGTGATTTGGCAGAGCGTCTGCTCAGCCGCTGCCGGCTGACACGTTAGCCACACCTCAAGGACACAGCTCTGTAGCTCAGTGTTGCCTGTATATGTGTTTGGAAGAGGTTCTTTCCTTTATGCTCCACAAGCTTACAGAAGGCAGGGGGAAGATTTCCTTCCCCTCCCCCTCATCCCTTTATTTTCACAGGCTTCGCTCACGAACTGATTGGGAATACTCCGTGGGAATACATTCTCTGTAAACAGTTTCTTCTTCTGCCTGCCTCTTCTGTGCAGCCAGGAATGAGGGATTTATGAAGCCAGAAAAAGACTATTCAAAAGAAGCCTGTCTCTTTAGCACCAGCAGTTAAGACATTCAGCCAGGCTGAAGCAGATCTCAGTCCCGTCCCCTTGGCATTTATGCAATCTACATTAGATAATGAAGTAAAATCAGACATGATCTGAAGACCACCTACTCAGCTGCCACCCACTCTCCCCATCCATCCATTACTGATGTATCGGCCTGAGCTTTCTTCCCGTTCCCAGCCGGCCCTGCCACACAGGACCCGGCGGCAGGAGCGGGAGTGATGCCATGGCCCTGTGCTGTAGCCCGGGAAGTGCTTTGCTCGCAGGAGTCCCGCTCCCTGGCAGAGTCTTCCCCAAGCACTGCAGCTCTCCCCTGGCACACAACCTGGCTGCACGTAATTCGTGGCCCTGCTACAGGACCCTGTACGCACACAAAGAAGTCGGGAAAACTTCAGAAGTTACCCAGTGCCCGCGCTCGGGTGCTCGACCGTCGCGTTACTAGTCCTGCGGCGGAGAGTACGTGATGCTGATGGGAGTTGTCCTGCTTTGCCAGTGAGACAGCCCTTCAGAAGGCATCAGGGAGGGCAGGCTGCGAAGAGCAAATTAAGACTCTTTGTTTTAACAAGCTCTGACAGAGGCAGAGAGCAGCTTTCCGTTTTGTTTTGTTTTTTTTTTTTTCTGAAGGTTTCTTTCCTTTAGGTGGCAGTATGTGTTTACAGCTCCCGCAGCACCGCCTGCGCTCCCAGCCCCGCCGCGGAGCATCCTCTGCCTGCGCTCAGCCATCGCTGGGTTAATTTTCCAGAAAATCCTTCACAAGCAATTAAAATGTTAATGTTGTGAGGGAAATGCCTCCGTTGAAGTAAACTCATTCGAGAGTCGGCTGTGCTCGGTGGAAGGGGAACAGTCTATTGATTTTGAACAAGGTCATATCTCATCAGGCTTGCCACCTGGATTATTTTTGTTTGCGCTGATCAGCTACCGAGTCCTTGATTTCACAGCGAGTTTGAAATCACCTTAATGAAGCAGAAATTTGAGGGGGGATGGTTTCCCTCCCAAGACTTTTCTTTATTACAGAAATGTGCTCCCTCACCTGTTTATCTCTGACCACCTGCTCACCTCTGTGCTTGTTAACCTTATTTCACTAAAGCAGCAATAACTGATGCAAAACTCTCAGTCCTGGCAGCTGCCAACCAAATTCACACCTTACACCGGGATTTCTGCCGCAGCCAGCCAGCCAGCAGTGCCTTCCCTCAGGAGGATGGGAACACCTCGAAGTGAAATTCTGTTAAAAACCAACAAATTTCTCCATGTATAGAGCCTTCGGGCAACATCTGTGTGGGCATAGGATAGTTCTATATTGTAATTTATTTATATAAGAAATTACTATAATAGAAGGAAAGTTGTCCACTTTTTTTACAGCAATTGCTGCTGATGGAGGCTGCCTTGCACGCAGCATAACTAACCCCATTAAGACAAGGTATGCTCAGTGAGAGTGCGCTGGCATTTCATTATGAGCAAGAAACACCTGGGACAGAGAAGCAGAAGCACCTAAAGCCTGATTTCATTTGCAGATTCCTTGTGGTCTCCACCCAGAGCTTGTAGTCTTTCCTCCCCGAGCCAAAGGTCTTACAATGCTCTCTCTTCATGAGTGTGGTCACACTGGAAAAGGTGGATGTGCTTTTTCATCATATCTAAAATAGGTTATGCTATTTCTAGGGATATAGGCTATGACTCTCTAACCCAAATGCTAGGGTATTTGCATGCTTAATTCACATGTCTAATTGCGATAATTGCACATGCTCATTAGGCAATTTTGTGTGCAAATGCTGAGTTAGGCACATAACTAGGCATAGTGTTTGCAGTGTGATTTCGTTCAACACTCGTGGAAAATTTGTGAACAAATTAGACATGCAATTGAATACACATTTTCTACACTAAGAAGCTGGGCAGGGGCTGGCACCAGGCAGACTGCAGTCTAAATGAATGAGCAGAAAGTACCGCCCTTGTGAATCCCAGTGCAAGATTGAGTCCTTCATCCAGAGAAAAAATCAAACCTAAGCTGTCCTTCACATTATCCAAAGATTCACACCCTCCTCTCAGGCTGAGCTGGAATACTGGGAAGCAAAACAAATTTAACGTTCATCCTGAGGGGGGGGGCGCGGGGGAAAGACCAACAACAACAATCATGAAGCTCTCCTTTTATGATCTGATTGCTGGGGACGAGTAGATACAGAGCCTCTCTGTCAGAAGGGAGACAAAGCCAGCCTGTCTCTCCCTATATTCCCATAGAAGACACAACAGTGAGTAACCCAAGTAGCTCAGTGTTAGCAATAAAGGATACTAGCACAGCTTTAAACCAGCACAGCTGATTTGAGTTAGAGCCCACCTGTGGAAGCATGACTACAAGAAACCCCAACTTTCAGGGTCTAATGTTTATAATTCCTCTCTCTCACTGAAGATATATGTTCTTTTAATAAAACGTACAGAGGGAAATACCCCAAAAGTAAGAATTCAAGGCACAGAAATACTGATTTATGGTTCGTTCAATCCTTCAATTTTACCCTTCCCGAGCCAGTCTGTAAACTCTCTTGCTCTGAATTTATGACAAGCAGGACTAAAGGGACTGTCTATAGATTAACATTGACATTTCCTTTGTGCATTAATCCTTTGAATCTCATTTGCCATACATTTCTGCTGAATGACATAAAAATGATGATTTTTTTATTACTGAGTAGGTTATGATGAGGCACATTTTCAGCACCATTCAGGAAAATACCGAATGGGAGTCAGAGTTGTCTTTTTATCCTTGCCTGTATAGTGACAATGTGGGCTCCCTGTGAGGGACTGCCTTTTGGAGGACAACGAGGTGCAGCTCCATCCTGCAAACTCCCATGAGCCAAAAGCGCAGGACGACGCAAAGTCGAGGACACTACATTGGCTACAACACCACTGCAGCGATGAGCCCTTGAGATGGAAACACTCACAACTGGGACATCTTCAACTTTGCCAGGGCTGCACAGAGGCAGTCCTCCCTGCTCAGGACAGAGACTGCAGCTCTGGGCATATGTCACCTAACACGATTCCTTGCCCGAAGGTTTTTGGTAGAAAGCGCTCTTGCTAGCTGTAGGTACATGCCATAGCACTTAGCCACCATGAGACTCTGTGGCCACCAACAGCATAGCCTGACACATGCAGTTTCAGTGGAAAGAAAAGTTGTGATGGCCCTGTCTCTTGTAAACTGCAGATTTGCATTAAATTTCCTTAGGTTTAAAAGTGTGAAAAAGCTTAAGTCGACATAGTATAAGAGTACATGCATCATAGATATAGATACAGATATAGATATAGATATAGATGTAGATATACAGTTACAGACATAGATACATAAGTATTTCTAAGCTGTGAATTTCTCCTTAGGGTGTAGTTTTGTGATACTTTTGTAGCTTTGGTGAAAAGACCAACTTAAGAAGTTTAGCCCACAGCACTCCTGCCCACCCCACCACATGGTCTTCCCCACAAGAAAGGGTATTTTCAACCCTGGCGAGTTCAGAGAACAGATGTACTGGCATGAATGAGCTGTGGTGTAGAGCTGGGAACAAAAGCAGAAAGGCTGAGGGAGGCTTAAGTCCTCTTTGCCACCAAAACTACAATCTCATGGATCTAAGGGAGAGGAGAGGAGAGGAGAGGAGAGGA
>VYZW01026697.1:89374-137845 GCA_013401315.1 Balaeniceps rex
AGGAGAGGAGAGGAGAGGAGAGGAGAGGAGAGGAGAGGAGAGAGCAGCCACCATATGATCAAATGCAATGATGCTCTCTTCACCCAGCACCCAGCAGACCCTTCTGGTGCTGTGGTTTGGCATTTTGTTCTGCAGCATCTTTAAATGGACACAGTTATTCTGATGTTACGTGGAGCTCACTGAGAACCTCCCTGTGTTCAAAGGTTTAAAAAAAGCGTGGAAAAATATATACAAAAAAATTGTAACTGCCTGGGGGAGGAAGGAGGGAAGGAAGGAGGGAGAGAGGGAAAGAAGGGGGAGGGAAGGGAGAAAAAAAGGTCTGTATAATATTGCATGTGCCTATGGTGCTAGCAAACATTGACATTAAGATTCCATGGATTATTAATATAAAATCCTCAATTTAAAAAAAAAGCCTAAACCACACAGAACATATAGAAGTTGATATCGCACAGTAAATGAATGTGAACAGGAGAAAAAAACACTGGAGGGAAAATTCAGGGGCTAAATGCCCCATCCTACTTTACAGCACATGCAGCAGAGTAAGCCCAGGAAATATTCCTTAGGCTATAAAATTACACAAAGGACTAGAGTGTCCCATTTTTCTTTTTAATTTAAAGAAAATAGCCAGAGCCACTGAAGGCAGGGAATTGACCTCTTTGCGTCTCTCACTTTCTCAGAGATGTTTCTGGTCAATCAAGCCTGCACGTCGTTCCTGGAAGAATGACCACAGCCTCCACGCTTCTGGCCTCTACCCTGGAAGCCATTGCTTATATTTCCATTACCCCACTGTATGTCAGACCTGTCCACAGCCTTCATCAATGGCGAAAGGTCATAAGTCTCCCAAACTTAGATATCAGCATATATTCTCCCATAAATTAGACACAGAAATTTCAAAATCCATATTCCTGAGTGATGGGGCATGTCCTTCCCTGCTTTCTGCTTCTTTTCAAGGGGTTACATGCAGTTTGGCCTGTGGGGCTTTACAATCCCTCCATTTGAAAAACAATTAAAATAATATAACATTGATTTTATATTTTTTTAAGCACCACATCTTCCAGGAGCACTGAGTGTGAATGACTCCTTCCCATATAACATAGCATGTAATAACCCCCTGGGGTGGGGACCGTGGCCGCCGAGCATCCCCGCTTTGAAGGTATGCCCCACTTTCATGACACCAGGAATGGGAACAGACAACGGGTTTATGCTTGGGAGCAAAGAAACCCTGCAAAGCCAAGCGCCGTGCCCAGGCTGCTCAGAGACGTGGCTATGCCCAGCTGAGGCCAGGCTTAGCCAGGAGGCATCTCCCAGTGCCAACTGGGCCTGAGGTTATAAATCATTTCGATTTTCCTTTGCTAAGGTTTTTTTTTTCTCTCTCTCTCATGGGGAAGACAAACTCCCCTGCGAGGGTGGCACAGCCCAAGAAGAAAAAAGACTCCCTCCGAATCCGCTGGGATCCTGGGCACACTGGGGGCTGCACTTAGCCTCGGCTCTCAGAAAAATGAGGGTGCTTCAGAGCCAAGGCTGCACCTGGCTGGGCGGGGAGGCAATTATCTGCCGCAAAATATGGGGGGGCACATGACACACGCACACACAACAACAGCGCAGGGCCTGATCTCCAGAAGTGCTGAACACTTGTGAGGCAGCGAACACCTCCGGCGCCCAACGGCAGGAGTTAAGAGCATTCGGCACTTTAGGAGAGTTGCTAAGCATCCCCAGGAATCGGAAGATGGGGGTTTCTGCGTGTGGGTTTTTACCTGCGGTCGGAGCCTCGGATACAGCGAGATCCCTTTACAACTAATTAAGATAAATCGTGGAGAAATATACAAAGATGCATAATTTACCCACTCTTCGACTGATTTAAGTGTATCCCCGCAGGGAACTACACCCATTTAACTAAAATCAAGTTAGAAATCAATTTAGTTACATTAGTGCATTTTCGGTATGGAATAGCCCTTAATTTGAATGGGAATAAAGACCCACTATGGGCCGATTGATTCTGTTAGGTGAAGGAAAAGCTTTTATTCTCAATATAGCTACAAATGAAATCAGATTCAGAATGCTACAGGATATTATATATGGGAAACATTAGGATCTGTGGGTATAAGCTTGTCTTTTTTCACACAGCTCTGAACATCTTCATCCCTCCTGTGATTTCAGGCATTCCCACGCAGAGTTATCCCAGAAAACCCTGAAAAGGGGACAATTTCCCTTCCAAGAACCACGGGGGCTCATTTTCAGTGGCAGAATATGTGGGTCTCGGAAAGGTCTTTCCAATTTAATGTGTGAGCTCAGGAGACATGGGAGAAAGGAGAAGCCTGCCCTCCAGGAGCATCCAGGGGGAAACTGCATACACCAGGAGGGAAAGGAGTCAGGATAAGAAACCCCAACTCAGCTGGCTGTGTGCCTCCCCGAGCAGGGACAGGGACTGAGCATGGCTTTGTAGGGGGAAGGAGAGGGAGCAGACCTTCTGTTTGCATCCAGCGGGACCTGGCAGAAAGGAGGCGTCATGGGTGGAACAGCTTGAACAGCACAACGTGTCCTCAGAAGGAGGATCGAAATGTCCCTTCAGCTTCCTTACCTGGCTCACTTTTCCCCAAGGCACAGATCGTTCAGAGGGGGCTGGTGGGTGCACTGGGGGAGCCTGGGGACACCAACTGGCCCCAAGGATCTGTTTGCAGCCACCTCTGGCTGACACTCCTGTGGCTCCCATCTGCTGACCTGAGCACCCAAAGGAGACTCCACAGCAGTTGTGCCCCACGGGCATTCCCATTTGACCCCATTGCCCACCCACATCCATGTGTGAGGGAGAGACCAGGTGAGGGAGAGGAAACAGAAAACAGGGGTTTTCCAGTGGCGATGATCTGCTCATCCCGGTTACTTAATTTTCACTATTGTCATTTCTTAGACCACTGAAGATCGCTTGCTAATCTTGCCCCCAACTATCCAGCTCCTGACCTTCAAACATGGTCCTAGGAGCAATGTTATAAAAGATATATGAAGTAAGACTCTAGGTGGCACTTCAGCTGCATAACTGTGACCTTGTCTATCAAGACACACAGCATTTAAATCATAAGTTTAATCAGGTAATCCTTAGGCAATCAGGATGATCAGCAAATGTACGTTAGCACTGTGTAGTCTCTGCGGCAATTCCCAGTATACCTTTCCTGTGTGCCCAGACCTATAGTTCAGTTCCACTTCACCAGCAGAAATCAAGAGAAATCTCAGTCAAGAAAATGAAACTACTCACTGAAATAAATCAGAAACAGGCCCGTGGAGCTCTTGCAAGACTGAAAGTTTGGCACCTAAACAGAAGCAAGAAGCCTAAATATATGTGTGAGCCTAGAATACTAGAGATGAATCGCTATAGCAAAAAACACAGGAAATTCGGCAAAATGCTGTACCATTCCAATACCTGCAGAAGGGATACACAGGGTGTATATTTTGGTTCTGTTGGAAGTATTGCATTATCTATTTTCTGTAGGTTTCGTCGATACAGAGCTAGCAATATTTACTTTTCTCCTCTCTCTAAGCCCCAATTTGGCAGCGCATCACTAGTTAGTGGGTGCCTCGGACATGTGCTTGCTTGACAATTTACTGAGAATTAAGCAACAGAGCAGCAGTGAAGCACATTCCGACATGCTTTTTGGAATCGAGGCCCAAATGCAGATGCGTTTCTCAGTGGACATCTGAAGGTGCTGTTCCACACCACAATTATCTAATGGCAAAGCTGCCAAAGGAGGACCCTGCCTTTTCTCACCCATAGCTATTTGTTACTCTCTCTCCTCCCTCCCATTTATCACTCCTAAGTGTGCTGATACCCTTTAAACTAAATTACTGAAATGGCTGGTATTAGCAAAACCAGAAAAACCCCGCTGATCTGTTTTAGACCGCAATGCCAGAAATAGCTGCCTTAACGTAACTGGGGGAGGGGATAGCAAACTGCAGTAGGGAAAGCAGGAGAGAGGGAATGCACTGGGAAGGACAAGGACCTCTTCAAACTGCTTTCTTCCTATAGAAATGTTAATAGTGACCAGCAGCCAGCTATCTATACTAAGTGGACCAAAAAACTCACCTGCTTCTTCCTAGCTCCTCATCACTGGATCTGTGTTAGACTAGTTCATGATTCGTCATCGGGAAGTCCCATAGGCTGTCTGGAAAAAGGCAGGGGATTCAGGGCATGCAAAAGATGCATGTCCCCCTCTGCATGGGGTCCTCTCCTCTGCTGCAGCACATCTGCAAGCCCTCAAATGCAATGCAGCCTTTACCTCGCCACCCTTCCCATGCCTCATGGAAGGCCCCTGGGACGGTTCATGTACCTGGGAGGGGAAAGTCTGGCCCTTTCCCCTCGGGGCTTCACTAGCAAGCAGCAAAGCTGGGCCAGCGGCTCCTGGAGGTCTGCAACACCTTCTCCCACTGGGCCAATCCTTCCCCATCGGCTGCTGAACTGGCAGCAGCCAGTTGGCAGCTGCAGGGGACTGAGGAGCCTTGTGAAGGGCAAAAAGTAAAAACAATAAAGAAGGTGAATCTCAGCCAACTTGTTGAGGGTCAAGTTTTGACAAACATTTTTTTTCTTTCACATTGAAACTGGTGGACCCAATTCTGAGTGGTTCCCATGACAAACTTCCTTCTATTCTCTCCTAGGGAGAAGCAGCCTAACCCACCAAAGCTGGCACCACCCTGCACAGATCAGATATTCACAGGTAGATGGAGGTATGAATATACAGAGCAGAGGCAGAATGAAAGGGACGCTGTATTCATTTTTTATCGGGTTCTTTACCTTTCCATCTGACTCCAGCTTGCCATGGCTGCAAAAGCATTCAATAGTCATGGAATTGGGCAAAGTGAGTTCACCTTTCAGCAATGGGGACATCAGTCAGTCCTGCCCTCCCCACATTAGCCTCTCTGTTGCAACAGCATGGGAACATTTCACCATTATTTTACTGCTCATTACCCTCAGTTTATTGCCCTCACAGTTTAACCTCAGTTTACCACCAGGGATGAAGTGGAGGCGTATTTCACCCATTGAGCAAAGCTATGGACAAACTTCATGGCAGCCTCAACAGGCGTTTTGGTCCCTAATCCCCAGTGAGGGCCAGGAAGGCTGGTACCGAGTAACACTGGTGCATAGCCAATCTGACCTGCTTGTGGTCCTACAGATTGTGTGCATAGACCTGGTACCCTCTCACAGAGGGAGTCCTGGTACCCTGGGGTCCCTTGGCCAGGTTTATTCCAGAGAGCAGGAGCCCAAGGGGATGCAGCATCACTGGTGTCACTCTGCCCACCCAGGAAGCAAGGCAGCCAGGGCAACCACCACTGATGCAGGCTGAAGTAAGGGGGGCAACAGGCCTGCAGAAGGGGCGCCGAGGTCACCCTTAGCACCTTAACTACTGCATTGAGGCCACTGAGAGAGCAGCACGCCAGTGCCCAGTTGATGAGACAGCCTGGCACTGCACAGCATGCCCAACGCTGAGAGCGGGGAGCTGTCATTCCCGGGAAGAGGTGCAGAAACATGGACTGTGTGTGGCAGGTACGAGACATCACATGTGGGACTGGATCCTGCTTCATGGCACTGGGCTGGTGCAATAACCACCTGTGAGCTCCTGAGGCAGTCGGTCACCCGCTCCTGCCTTTGGTACCTACAGAACAGCCCTTCTTTTAAATCTCTTGTTCCTACTGTCTTCTCTTTGAGCCTCAGTGATAAACTCAAACAACTTTTTTTTATATATATGGAAGATGTAACCTAAAAATTGGGGTTTTGTGTCCTCTGGGCCAGCTCTGGACAGTCATGTCGTAATGAGGAACGCAATAAATGTCAGTTTGTCTTAGAAGACACTCGGCAGGGGTTTAGGTTCACCATCCACAAACAGTATTATCTTCAGTGCCATAATCAGCCTGGAGGAGGAATGGGTTCCTGGGACCTTTGGCATTTCGAGTGAAGTAAAGTTATACAATTAAACTTCAGTTAGGAAATATCCATAACTTACCAACAGGGGAGAGCAGTTAAGAGCATTACCAGCTGTCAGCACCTGGGAAACTAAATTGAATGGCCAGAGCGCTGAGATATGAAAACTGAAGAGAAAAATCACATGCGCCTACTTTCTTTACGGCTGCAATGTCATAGGTCATATGTTGTGCTAACCTGTAAGAAATAATAGGAGCTTGGAGATAAAATATAGCTCCGAATGTGAACCGGGGCATGGCATGGAAGAAGTTAAGCAAGGACAAGCAGATTACTAGTGCTCTGAAGTATAAAATCACTGTCTCAGAGACTGCGTTCTCTAGTCCTAGCAGCTTCATAAGCTAAACCAGCTGTTGCAAATAACACTGTTAGATTTTTAAAGACATCTATTTCCTTGACTGTAAATAGAAATACAATTTCTTTAAACTAAAAATACTCTCCCATGTAAAATTGTTTTTTTTTTTTTTAACTGAATTAGCAATATATGTAATGACAGCCTTTCAGGGATGTGTGATGCTTGTACAGATATTCCTGAAAAATTTGCTATCACTCTTACGAATTTATCACTTCCTTCCTGAATATCATAAATGACTTGGGCGACGTACTGCAAAACAGAAAATAAAGAAATAACAACTAAAATGGTTTGGTGGACTTTATGTGCGAGGAACTGTGGCCTCGCACATAGGAGAGGAGATCTCTCAGCCTAGGCTTGTTGAAATGGAGATAAGCAACAGCAGCAGGGATGGGTTCAACCTATATCTGAGGAGGAGGAGGATGAATGCAATGAAGCGTCTCTTGACTGAGAGACTGAGGAGCCATAAACACCTCCCACCCCTCCGTGCAATGGAGCTACTTGCATTCCCCCACAGCAGCAGATGTAGGACATCTGCTATCACGTGTGTAGGGGTGACGTATCATCACTGCGTGGCATCAAGAGCCCGATTTGGAGGGTCGGTGCAGGACACAGCTGTTTGGTGTCATGCAGGGAGAGGGGCCGGGCAGAGTACAGGAGCAGGTTTGGGGAAGGAGAGCGGTAGAGGGGAAGAGGCTGGTGGGAGCTAGGGTCAAGCCTAGTGTGGTGTGAATTAAGAGCCTGGCTAAAAGCAGGAAATGTTCACACTTCTCAGAAAGCTTTATGAGCAGTGATAATGAAATAGCAACCCCCGAAGCACTTACGTTCCCATTCACTTTTCTAATGCATCCGTCTGAACAGTAGCTCCTGTCACAGGCTGTTCCTGCGGAGCGATGGGCAGCGCGTGCGTGTGGCCCAAGAGGAGCACAGCGACACTCTCACAGTGGCGTACGCCAGCAGCAAGTACCAGCCTGTTTAATAACGCCCTCCATCGCTCCCTGCCCTGCTGACTGCACACTGCGGGTGGCACTGGCGTGGATGCCTTCTCCAAAATGCTTGCTTCATGTCAGGGAGGTGCACCCATTTGTAACTCCGCTTCCCTGGCTCTGCAGGCACCTCTGGCCACACGCCACGTTGAGGGGGAGGCAATGATGATGGCTGCGGTGGAGTGAGCCTTCAAGGGAATGCTGACCCACCCCCATCCAGAGGTTGCAAGAAGCACCCAGGAGTCTTCCTCAGTGATTCGCAGCAGATGGGGAAACCTAGGTGACAGGCGCAATACCTCCTCTGCCTGCCGTAGCTTTGAAATGCCATGGCCTCGCATAACATTGCTAAAACAAATACAGCAATTAAAAACCTCTGTGTAATGAATCCAGTTCTGCAAACATGTAAATGGGCGGCAGAGCGGTGGCAAAGCTGAGTGTTGCCTGGTAATCCATTTTCTCAGAGCTACGTAATGGCCACATCCATAAAGATGCAGGGGAGGAAAGGGAGGGAAGCACAGGAAATCCATTACTGCCATAAAGGGAAGGAAACAAAACAGGAGCCTGGACCCAAATCTGGGTCCCCCTGGATTCCTGACCTCCTGCTAGGGTAAGATATTAGAAACCAATACCGGGGTGGAGCGGCGGTAACCGCTGCTGTGACTCATTCCCTTGTGAAAAGCAGAGACACCCAGACAACTGGCACGGCGCCTCGCTGTATGCGCGGCCTCGGAGAGCTCGCCCCGTCACGTAAGCAGCTGGCACGCTTCCTGCGATTAACGAAAAATGCAGATAATTTAGCCTAGCTACCTGAGCGCTATCCCTATTATTGTCTGATAGATATGGAAACAGAGTCATCCCGACGTGACTTTTGATCCCGAAAAAGCATGTAGTACTACATGAGATAGCCAGGAAATGAAAGTCCAGATGGAAAGAGATTAGGAATTGCTCTTTGAGTTGGTTAAAATCACAGCTGACCTTATTATTTGGTGTTCAAGCAGAGGGGGAGAGAACTCAGAGACAGGGCAACATTCAGGCTTTCTCCTTCCCCCTGCCTATACTGCAGTCACCCATACCCGATTCTGGTCATGTGCTGCGTTCTCACAGTTCCCACACAATCCCACCCTTGTGCTCCCAACTTGGGGACGAGGAAGCTGTTTATCACAGCATTCCGTTTGTCACATTCATTTCAGGCGATGATAATACCCAGTTGCAAGTAGCACGTTTCACATCAGCAAATATTGCAGCAGTTCTTCTCCAGATGGGGAAATGAAGGCTTAGGGGTGTAAAAAGACTTTCCTTTGGCCACCTAGTGAGTCACGGATCTCCCAAGTTCCAGTGCAAAATTAAACATCACTGCCTAGGCTTGCTTTTAGATTTAGCTTACCAGTATATCCCTCTGAAGTCCAGACATGAGAACTGTGCCTAACAACTGCACCTAAAATTATGTTTTTCTTTCAGGGAGAAGGTGAAGGGAGAGGGTGGTTCATGCCTTGGTACTGTACTTGATCGCTCAAAAGCCTGTGTGCTTTCAGCATTTGGCTAATCAAATTTCAGCAGAGCGCGCATAGCGCTGTATCCAATCTATTTGTAAATCTTGACAGATTTTTGGCATCATCAATAGAGAAGCCCATTCATCACCATCTTCCCCAAACGGGAAATTCGCAGCCTGATTGGTGCAGCTTGCCTTCACGTGCCTCACATATCTTGAGGAAAGAGTTTTACATGTAACTGCATCTCCAAACACCAAAGGGAAAAGTCTTTGGTGTGTCAAGCTATATCCTTCCTGCACATCTTTTCTTTCTTCTCCTTTCCTCCATCCACTACTGCTAACCATAGGCAATGCTGTAGAGATACATCTTGACACTGAGTGTTACAGGGGCTGATATTAGAGACAGAGTTCCTTCAGAGTTCAAGGCTGGCTTGCTGCGTCTTTTGTTTGCTTCTTGAACCTTCTTAAAGCCACAGATGGGAATTTTAATAGCTTTCCCTGCTGCCTGTCTGTGATGGGGGAAGACCCAATGTGACCGACGGCCTGGTATGACTGCGCTCTCACTCCCAGGTAAAATTAAAAAATGTCCCTGAAAGTAAATGGGGACTTTGGATTTGAAACTACACAGCTGCCGAGATGAGCTGTTGTTTAATTTTGGTGGCACCCAGTAGTTCAGTGTGTCCTCTGTCTAACCCGTACCAGAACGAGGCAGTTTAGGAGGGCTGCTGTGGAAAGTCCCTTCCGACCTTGCTCCAGGCCCAAGGGAATACAGTGCATCCTCACCGCCCCATAGCATCGCTTCCTATTCCCCCAAGCCCCGCAACTGCTCACCAGCCCCGACTGGTGTGTTTAGCCTGCACTTCACAGCTCCTGCACTCGCACTGAGTGTCAACATGCTCGCAGTGTCCTGGGTCTGATGCTATATTATTATTATTGTGGATAGGACGATTATTAGTATTTAACTATGGCTTTATTTTCTTGGCTCTTCATAGCAAACAAATGAGATTGTGATCTATGGCTGTTTCCATTGCAGAGTCTCTGCAGTTCTACTGCAGAATGCCATCATCCACACCTCTGATCCCTGTGAGTCCTGTTAGCGCATCTTGTTGGCAAGAGAAGTATTCTTCCACTGCAGGTTTGATCCAAAACAGCATATTCCACCATCTGCAGCTACCTGCTGGTGTCCAAGATGTAGCGAGGTGATTGCTTTCTTTATCCAATAGCATTCGCCAATATTTGTCTTTGGCACCAAGTGCTGAGGCTATTTTTGCTTCTGCCAAGTCAGGTAACATGTCTTTCCTTGCAGGCACTTGGTAATGAGCAGTTTGTCGTACTTTGATGAGGTCACTCGGGCTTATGCGAATGAAGCATTTGCCTGTGTGGAGGTTGGCTCGCAGGCCGCGCACCCACCAGGGATGCGGCAACTGCAGCGCTGACGCCATCTCTCTCCATTCACTGTATTGGCTGCTTCTTCTCCTTCACCCTTGGTGCAGGTTACCCAGGTGCCATCCTGGCTAAATCACTGTCTCTCTTTCAAGGTGAAATACGCCTGGAAGATATCCCAGTCCTTCGAAAATATCTTGATAACCTTTCAGCAGTCCTAGCCACACAAGCAACACAGAGCAATGCCTGCTGTGACTCTTCATGGGCCAGCTTTTCTGCTGTGCCTGTGTGGTTCTTACCACAGCTATTGCACCTGGCCTCGAGTGCAGATTATTTTCTATTAATGATTTATTTTACCTGTTGTCTTCCTCTGGAGATTATTTCTTCCCTTTTTACTTGTCTTCTTGCACAAACAGCAGTGCTTCTCCTTTTTCTCTTTCTTTCCACCCCAAAACCACAAGCTGGAGCAGCACTCCATCTACTCTGTGGCTATGAATTGGTCTGCACTTGCTTTCTATATAGCCAGATCTCTCCCAACATCAGGATGGGATCTTCAAGCAGCCTCACAGAAGTTATGGCTTCTTTCGAGCATACCACAAATTCCTTTTTTTAATATACAATCTGTTAACAAAGGAGTCAGCCATTTTCTTTGGGGGCAATATTCTGATCTATGCTTGCCTTAGGTTCAATTACACTCTTTGAGGAGATTTAGGATAGAGAAAAGGTTGGAAACTGTTGTGATTTTTTCTAGATCTTATATAAGTCCTCCTGATGCACCTGAAAGCCGCTGCAGTATGTTCATTACTGCTACTACCACGGTTGTTATTGGTTTGTTCTGTTTTGTTTCTCTCCCTTTTCATCTCATTTTGCTACTATGATCCAAAAAGCATTCAGCTGATAAATTCATCCCCTTTTATATCCATCGTCCCAAAGATGGGAATCTTGGATACCGTTCTTGTTCTTTCTTCCTCCTTCCTACCCCTTTTCCTTGTAAATAAGCATGATCACAGCCTTCACTTCTGATTACATGGGTAGAGGAAGCAGATCACCTCTGAAATCATGCTCTCCATGGAAAGGAGATGAAAAGGCCTAACGAGAAAAAATGACCTGGAAAAAAGAAAATGGAAGAACTATGGATTGCTGCCAGCAGCTCTGCTGAGGACCCAGCCTGCTTGCCAGCAACTGAAAAGCTGCTAGCAATTGTAGGTGACTAAACCTGGGACATTGCTTCAATGTCTGCCAAAATCAACAGTAGGCCAGAAGATGGCACATAGCGACTGCCGGACTTGTCTTCCAGTTCTGCCGACAAACTCCTGGTCAGTTCCCAATCCTGTGCCTCAGTTTCCCTGTCTCTGGAATGGGGAGAGCTGCCAACTTTTGTTACAAAAAAAGGAACACACTTTATATATGTCAGGAGATCAGCAAACACAGCAGTTGGAAGGGATCAATAGAACAGATTGTAATGATGAAAGAGCTAAACTAAATGTCCCTTCCTTCAAATGCCTCATGCACAGACAAGGCTGGAGGCCAGCAGAAACCAAGGAAAAAATCTCCTTCCCATAAAAGTACAAAGCACTCAAACCATTTGCATCTTATCAATAAGAAGCGCAATTACATGATAGGGAAACAGGTCCAATTCCTGCACCGTAAGCTTTGCCTCCTCCCTTTCCTTACAAGAGAGCGTAAAGCTCTTGTACAGGGACAGTTTACAGGGACAATGTAGACACTGAACCCAAGAGCCTGGCCTGGACTCCATCTGGGGGGTGGGCAACTGCCTCCCCTTACTTGTGGGTCACCACGTCCTTTATTGGACCCAGCCTTAAGTACATGTAGATCCTTATTTAGGAAGCTACTTAATACTTCCCAGCTGTGTTTAAGCATACTTTGCTGAATTAAGGCATAGGACTTTAAAAACTGTAACTATATAGAAAAGAACATAAACCCAAATATATTTAGCAGTCTAAACAGATTTTACTGTACAACATGTACAACATGAACTTTTGGCTCTGCAGAGAGGTGTTCGTTTCTATCTCCAGCTGTTTAAAAACTAATGTTGTGTACTGCATTCAAAATTGTTCCTTTCAGCCCCAAACCTGTACACAAAAAGCAGTGGGACCAGAGGGCACCCTGCTGCATTCACAGATCACACAAGACCACATCCAACCTTGGCCTCAGCACACTCATGACCAGACATGGCTCTGTGTGTGGCTATGCTGGCTTCACTACACACAGTAGTGTGTAGTGGATCTTCGGCCAGATCCAAGGAGAACAAATGATGGACCAAAGCCATTCTCCAAGGTACTGTACAAACACTGGAAAGAAAGAGTACCTTGGGCCTAAAGAATAAATATGAAACGTATGCCAAGAATGCTAAAGAGGATTCAATAACATCAATGTTCCTTAGACCTTTCCACATGATGTTTTATAAATTAAGACTTTTAGCCAGCCTTGAATCAAAAGAGGTATCAAGTGAAGATGAACCAAAGAATGGGCAAGGGTGGTAAGAGGAATGTGTATATTTTACCTTCCAGAGAGGAGATTCTTCTTCTTACCACAGAACAAGATCAAACTGGTTTAATCACAGAGTATAAACACTAGGATAAAAAGCAGATCTAGTGTGCCTAGAAAGAGGGTAATAATTTAAGTACACCCAATTACTGTACTTGTAATAAAGTAGCTTTATTTCAGATGATAAAAGACAGACAGTGCCCTAAGGCATGGTTCCTCTGGAACTGAATCCATGCTCATGCTCAGGTTCAAACTTACAGGTGCAACGAGCCCCTTGCTTCTGTGTGGTGGATGAAGTCCGGGCAAGAACTAGCCCTCACAGGCTGACAACTATCGCACTTTCTTACCATTTTGAAACACTCAATATCAGGATTACTTTCTTTCTATTAAGTCTCTAAGACCATAGTATTTACTTCTTTCACTCACTAGATGTTTTGCTTCAGCTATTATAGTCAGTAATTAACCTTTTCAGTAAATGACTTTTAAAATCAGTTCCTTACAATACTTTGGATTTGTTTCCTAGAACTGGTTCCTTGAACTCTGGTAGATCCCAGCTCATGTCTGGGATCAACACAGGCAACCAGGGCCACTTCCAGAAGAATTAGTTTGCAGCGTTTTGTGAGCAGGATAGAGCAGAAGAAGATCAAAGATGAAGTGCAGACATTTACAATGACATACACATTCGTGGGAACCAAGTTTTGGGGAATACCTATCATAATATTTCTTCTTCTGAATGTTTTAAAAATTAAAATCTTCTTAATATATTCCTTCTCTCCCACTCTCAGGACCAGTTAATGTCACAGATACTTTCTTTAGAAGGTTTATATCTGACTGCACATTTCCAGGACAAAGCCTTTGGCCCCAGTTGTCCAGGCATCTGCACATGTGCATTGGTCACAAGCAGCTCAGCGGGACTACTCACCTGTAGGAAGTTATATTTAGCTATTTATTTATGCAGTTTTTTTCAGGTTTAAATTCTTTTACTTAGGACAACTGGACTTACAACTGTAATGTTTGGATGATGGGAAACTATTTCTTCCCAAAGAAAGAAATGCTGCTGATGGACATTCTGCCTCCATCTTCTTGTGAGAGTAGTATCTATGCTTCCTCAAACGTAAGTAGCTTTTACATAATTGAGGATAACTTAATAGAAAAGATCATGGTCTCTTGTTAAGTGGTATAGACCATGTATAAAGAAAACATACGTATAGAAAGAGAGGAAAGAGTGTGTTGCTACCATTGTCGTCTGTGGAAATTATTGCCTTTACCCCTTGTCCAGTTTTGGATTTAGTTTCTAATCCCTTTAACAGGCTTTCCCAAATCCTGAGTAGTTTAAACTATTATTTAATATCTTCTTTGCCAGGAAGATTTTCTGTCTGTGGCTGTGTCTCTCTATGTACATTATATTATGTATGCATATACACATAATATTATTATTCCCTTAGTAGCAATTAAGCAGTATAATCCACCTCAAAGATATTTACAACAATTTAAACTACCCTGAACCAAGGAGTTTAGAGGATTAGAGATGAGATTTAAGCAGTTACTGAGGGGATAAATTTTACAGTTCCTGTGCACTGCAGCACCATTTGACTTTAAGGCCAGAGAAAGGAGGGTTTGGAAGTGACTGAAGCAAAGAAGGAAATTAATCAAAAGCTGAGTCAGGTTGAAAGCCCAGAAGCCCAGAATAGTTTGTTTGTTGAAATCTTTTAACTTCCATGTTTAGAGTACAGTAGACAGCTGGCTCCTTGGACAAGTTTGTCCAACTTCCTTGCAATCTCCCTCCCTTGGTGCTTTGAAGAAAGTCAGTGAGTGTGTGTGCACTCCTGTACCATCCCCAGCACCCTGTGTGCCTGTGGGGTGAGCAGGCAGAATAGGTCTGGCTTAAACTGAAAGCTCTGCTACTTCAGTAGCACAGGGCATGCTCTGGGACAGAGGGCATAAACTGGCACTGAAAGTTCAAGCCACCCTGGGCTTATCAAAGGAAAAGAGTATCCAAAGATAAAAATCTGGCTATGCTGAAGAAGCAGAGCACTGTTGCTTGATTTTTCTGATGCCTGCGTAGCGAACCAAAACACCAGCACTGCTTCATGTTTAAGGGCATACCCTGTCACGTATTTGCATCAACACATTTATGCTTTTGACTCTCAGACTCCCCAGCTGAAATAGTGTTTGGCTGAGAGTGTCTTTGAAGTAAAACTCACCCAACATATTTATCTCTTGTACAATCCCTGGGGCCCTTTCCTCTAGTCTACCTTGTCAATGAAGCAAGAGTAAACTCTCTCTGAAACTGCCCCTCTTCTGTATGGAACACCTGGGATATTCCCCATTTCTCTCTCTCTCTGCCAGTGAGAAGATAACACTAAAAAGTAAAAAATAGAGAAGAATTATTGTTGCCACCTGGTGAGCTAAATGTACCTCCCACATAATTCCCCAATAAATTCCTTCTATTATTCTCAGAGGGTTGGGGTTTTTTTTCCCAAATTTATTTATTCATGAGTAATATCTTATACACAAAAATGCATCAATCTTCCTGTCATACCCCAGGTGTCAGCTCGTATTATCCACTCCAGAAGAGAGCAGCAGAGTCAGAGTATGAAATGGAGCTATCTGGAGGGAGTGGACTTTCCAAGCCGTCGGTGTTCCAGGTGTGACTTTGCCCAGCAGCCCAAGGGCAGCCACGCCAGCAGCTCCGTGGAGCAGCCCCCAGCAGCAGTGCTCCTGCTCCCTTCCCCACACAGGGCTCTGGCAAGCTTGGGAGCAGGGAAAATGTACCCTCCGCCCGGTCAATTTGGCTTTGCCAAGGAGAGCATGAGGCAATTCCTTTCTGAACATACGATTACTTCCCTTCCTAAGAAATCTTTTCTAAAATATCTGTGACTGCTGCTTGCTAGAAAGAAGAGAGAAATAGCAAAATGCATGTGGAAGACATGAGGATGGAGAGGTCAAGCACAAGGTAGCATGGCTGTCACCTCCTGGAGATCCACACTTGGTCATGGATGGCACAAGCTCTCTGTGGTCTCCAAATGCTGAGAGGAAAGGCTCATTACTATTTCTCCTTGTGACTGTGGCTACTCTGCTTAACAAAGAGACTCATTAAGGGGAATGACCTATTTGCAAAGCCTGTAAAAGTCCTAATTTGGTGCGTGTGGTGGTTTTTTCTCTTAAAAAAAAAGATTTAAAAATACCTTTAAGTGCCTGCAGTGGTGCCATTGGACAGTGAATTGCTATATTCACATGCTAGAAGGAGAAACAATCTTTTGGATATGGCACTGGATTTCATGTTTAAAGTGCTCAGAAGGTTATTGCATGTAATGGGGAGTGGGGACGGAAATTACAAAAATGATGATAAATAGCTTGCCGTGGCCCATCTATAAATTTCACCTGCTGACATGGTTTAGTGGGCAGACGCTAATACCACCCTCGGGAGGAAGAAGGAAACCAGCGCTGGGACAGGAAGGGGTTAGGCAAGATTTAAGTGAGTGTACAGGAAGCAATAAAGGTTGTGGAGATTTAGCTCGAGTCTGGTGAGTGTTTGATTGAATCCTTGGTTAGGGAACAAACTTGACAACATTATCTGTTTTTGTTGTAGGAACAACTGTTCACTTGTCTAAATCCTGCCCTCAGCACTGATATATATCAGCCTTCAATTTACTCTCACTTCCATTCGAATCACAGTATGAATCAAGCACATCCCCCCTGTTCCTATGCAGATGGCGTGCAGAGAAGACTATGCACAGTTTGCTTTGAGTTTGTTTTTTTTTTTTAATTGAATTAGGCCTGATTTGTTCTTCCATTTCCTGCCTAGGGTGTTTTTAGCACAGGTGGTGTCTTCCAGGGCAGGGCAGGCAATTTGGGTGAAACCTCAAAGCTGCCTGAACACGCCACGCTCACCGCTGCCAAGCTGAGCCTGCATTTTGCACAAGTCCAAGTTTGGCAGGCAGCAATACCAGCGGGGCCAGCCCCAGGAAGGGCTCTGGGAGCTCAGCCCCAGCCGCCGGCAGGGGAGCCCGGCCAGCCGCCTCTCAGCAGCCCGAGCCAGCGTCAGGTGCCAGAGCGGATCAGATCAGAGGTCCAGCTAGCCTGAAATCCTGCCTCTCCCGCTTGCCAGGAACACATGCAGAAGAACCCCCCCCTGCAAAGGACAAATGCCTGTCCAAAAACATGCCCAGCAGTCAAGTTTCACTGCAAGTGGGAAGTACTCATTGTCACAAGCCCTGAAGCAGAGATTTGAGTTATTAAAATAATATTACATTAAAAGATGAGTTAATAGATTAACTTTTACCCTGGATAGTTTAACTGTAAATGTAGGAGGTATTGATTGCAATGTCTAACATTTGTTAATCCTGCTAAGCTCTTTAGCTCAGTATTTTCTCAAGGCCACAGCAGAGACACTGTGTTAAAAAAGCATTTGCTGTTTTAGATTTAAACCTGTTGCTTTTATTTCCAAGTGTCTTTCTGATATTTATTACAAGAGAGGGTACACAGGAGTGGCCACATGACCCCTCGGTACCATCTATTATTTTATATACTGCAGTGACATCTCTTACTTGCCACCTTCCACTACTCAATCGTCCATATCTTCATCTCAAAGTGTTTCCATACCTCTTCATCACAGGTTTTGTTACTGTTCTCTGGACTTAAAAATATGTCAGCCATATAATCTTTTATGAGGTGAAACTACCCTTACCTAAAAAGAGCATTCTAAGTTGAGGACGTGCCATTGATCTTTCCATAAAAAGGCATTGTAATTCTCACAGCACTATCCTTTATGCCTCCCTTAATAGGAGGATAACCTGATTCTGGGAACCTATTCCCAGCACGCATCTAGCTGGAAAGAGGTTCAGGTTCTCTGAGTTTTGACCAGAACTTTTTATGACACAGCAGAGCCCAAAGCTACATCTATCAGTGGGGTCACCTTTGCCGTACACTCACTTGAGGCTCTGCCCCACTATCTGCATCCTGCTCGATGCGATTTTCAGCTGCCACGCGTGGCCTTTGCTTGCCTGCCCAAAATAAAACACTGAGCACCGTTGTTGGCTGGCCATTGTCCCCCATGCCACGGAGGTGGCCGCGGTGCAGGGCCAAGCAATAGCAGCATCTCCAGGGGCCCCGGGGCAAAGGTGGAGGTTGTGACCCCTTGCATATCATTAGGCAATTAGCCGGGGCCCGCTCTAACCTCTCAAAACACAGGGCCCTCAGCAAACTGCCCTCTCATAGCCAACCATGGCTGACCCTCCTCTATCCATAGCCACACTGAAAGTGTTTTGACACCCTCTCAGATATTCTTCTGTTCTGCATATGAACAACATTATTATATGCTTTTCTTTCCGTGTCTTGCAAACTTGCAAGATTTTGAGGCACTGGAAGAATACCTTATTCCAAGAATTTCATAGGCCAGGAGGGGAACCAGCACTCTCAGAACTGCCATAGAAATAGGCTGGGTATTGATAGGTTTTGCCCATGGTACTATCCCATCTCAGGATCCTGCTATCACTATCAAAAATGGAATGGTTTTACCCAAAGGGGCTTAAAAAGGGGGGCCAGAACCAAGTGTGAAATGAGAAGATACAGAAGGGAAAGATTTATGGATTTAGACATAATCGAACCTGGCCAACTCAGCTAAGCAGACCCAGTTGAGGTCATTCCTGACTCCCTTGAAAACGTACTCAGATTTGGTCATAATAAGATGGGCAAATCTCAAATGCCTTTTTCTAATTTTTCTTCTCTTTATATTTGCAAACCCAGTCTTAGAAGATATGTGCCCAGGTATGCCTGGCACGTTTCTGATTGTACATTGAAAGGTTCGATGGTCTGAATATGCTGTTTCTGAGACAGTGGTGCTTTCTCCTAGGATAATTGACACCAATGTCCTTTGCAAGAGACAGTGAAAACAAAGGAAAGGGAGGATGAAAGGAAAGATGAAGGAGGGAAAGAGGAGTCAGTCTGACAAAAGAGGGGAAATTAGAACATCAGATGTATGCTACATGTATAGTATTTTATCAGATAACTCTGTAAGCAATGGTGCAATTTTATGTATAAGAAAGTACAGGCCTTTCTGTCTCAAGGCAATGGTAAGAGAGAGAAAAGATGGTCTTGTTGTTAAGGTAGTGACACAGAATTCAGGAGATCTGGCTTCCATTCCTGGCTCTAACACAAACCTTGTGTAAATCACTTAATCTCTCTGTGCCTCTGTTTCCCATCTGTGAAACAGAGATAACACATCCTTTTTCTCACCCCAGTCTGTCTTGTCTATTTAGATTATCTGCTTTCCTGGGCAGGGAAAGCTTCTTACTGTATGGGCTTGGGTTTTCAGTTTGTTTGTCCTCAGCGCTTTTTGCTGGATCTTTTAAGACCAGAGGGAACCACAGTGATCATCTGGTCATGACCCTTTATACAAGACAAGTTCTGGGAGCTCCCAGAATTAATTCCTGTTTCAGCAGCTGTGATACACAAAAGAATAGATTTTAGGAGAAATATAGAGAGAGAGAATGTAAAAAAAGAAAAAATCCCCAAATTCAGTGTAGCTTTTGGTAAACAACTGATCAGTAACCTTCACTGATAAAAGCCGGTGCTTTATTCCTTGCTTGATTTTGTCTAGACTCTTTTCCCACTACTAGAATGATGCTTCCACCACTGGCTGCTATCCTTGCTGAACTCAAGAGCCCTCTCTGATTGATGTGTATGTATTTATGGTGGGACTTCTTTTTCCTAACTTTAACTATGCATGTAAACTAACCTACCTGTCCAGTGAGGGAAGAACCTGAATACGGCAATTCATCCCAAAGATCTTGGTTACCTGTCTTGGGATAGGACAAAATGGCCTCTGAAGGGTTCTATATTGACTATGCATGGACCCTGGATAAACTTACTATCCTTATTTGCACCTGTAGGATAATCCTGGAGCAGTCACATGACGTTCTCCACTTTTCTTCTTGACGTAGCTTTTCTTTACAGAATTTATACTCGAGATTCATTGCATTTCACGATGAGAGCAATTGTGATTGTTACTCAACTTTGGCCAGGACTGTTGCTCCTGTTAATGTGTATTCAGTTCCTCCTTTCTCCATCATCACTATACACCAATAATTGGTGAGATCCAGTGAGATAAGCGGATTTGAAATATTTTCAAGAGAGGAAAGAGTTCAAAATTGAGTTTTTCTAACCTGGGCAAGTGAGTGTTCTAACCGCTGAGTAATTGAATTGAAAGGTCTTTACCTTTTCCTCTGGTCATGTGTTAAAGGAAGGCTGCATCTGCTTTTGCATTTTGTGCACAGGCTGATCCTTCAAGTGTTCCACAAGCACACTCCTTGGACCAAGCTCTGTACAGGAAACAGGCAGACAAATGTATAGTTATGACATTGACACTGAACCGCTCAACCCTGTCAGGATTGAGGTGTCTTCTGGGAGTGCACAAAAGCAGAACCTCAGTTGCCTTGGAAACTTCTCCAGCTGAAAACCGAGGAGATTAAGGCAGTTCTGGGCAGCCACTGAGCTGAGCTTTCAGGATTGCCATTTTAGATTCAGATGCCTAAACTCCTCCTAACTTCTCTCTTTAACCACTGTTTGCGGAGCTGCCCTCTATATGAATAATCAAAATATCAAGCCACACAAACATCTTACAGAAGGCTAAATCTATTGCATCAAAACTGTAAATTAAATCACACCATTTGAAATCTGATTTAAAATTATATCAAGTTAGTTTGACAAGAACCATCCTGATTGTCATTAATTCTATCGCCACCTTTAATTCCTTATTACTCAAGCACCCTATCAGCCATTCCATTATTTTGCCTGGGATCGAAGGCAAGCTGGCAGGCCTATAATTACTCAGGTCACTGCATTTACCTTTTTTAAGTATTGGCACAACATTAGCTTTCTTGTAGTCCTCTGGAACATCCCCAATGCTCCATGGCTTGTTAAAAATCAAAATTAATGGTCTGTAGTGCTCCTTGACTATCGATCTTGAAATCTTGGATGCAAATTATCCAGACCCACTAATTTTAATGTATCTAACTTTAGTATCTGCTGTTTAACACATTCCCTTAGTTACTGCTAGAATGGAAAGCATTTCATCATCATTCTGTCCTGAATCACCTGGCTTTTCCCCAAATACCAAACAGAAGTATTGATTGAACACTTCTGCCTTTTCTGCATTATTATAGAGAATTCTACCAGCTAATAAATGGATTAATACCGTATCTAGGAGGCTTTATACCTGAAATCCCGTAAAATTTCCTTTTGTTCTGTTTATGCATTTCTACTTGTATCATGCTGCTTCCCTACTGAATTTTCTACGATTTTTGCCTTGAACTTCTGGTGTTTGCTATATTCTCCCTTTCTCATTTTCCTGTTTACACATTTATTCCCCTGGTTTAGGGACTCATAGCAGTTCTCTGCTTTATGAAATTGACCCTTCGGAAGCCAACATGTATGTGTTTGTGTCCATTAAACTGAAAATAGGATTAGGGACCTGTCTATACCTTTCTTCATCTAAAGCCTTTTGAAACTTGGCCTCATACAAAAGTCCATTGTATCCAACTCTACATTTCCCTGTATTCTTGGAATTAACGATCATTTTGTTAAGTGAATCAATCAGTATTTAGCCTGTGATCCAAATCTTCAGCTGATGAATGCTACTGAAGAATTTTCTGACATTACAGGAAGAAATTAAGTGAAACTAGGTTCTTCCTAAAACTTCAGACGTACTGCTGACGCATATATGAATGAATCTTTTGGGACCAGCAGCAGCAGATCCTCTTTCTGTTTCCACCAAGGAGACTCACACTGTCCTCTTACAAAATCTCAGGACTCTTCTACTAAGTGAGCAACGAACCTCCAACAACTTCTTAAAATGAGGGACATGCGCCATACAGATGAGCAGCTTTGATCTCATGTAATAGTAAGCAGCGATGCTTACATAGATGTGCCTTTTTTAAGCACTTCACAGGAAAAGAAGAAATGACATTTGTTTTCTCAATCCAGTATTTGAGACAAAATGAGCATTAAAATTACTTGTGAGCTGGGAGAAAAAGGGGACTTTCTAGGGGAAGTTAAGAAATTTTGTGTTGAACTTTGTGTAGATCCCTTAATGTCATTGCTATGTAAGTATTTTAATAGCCTTTACCAGTGTATATGGACCAGACACTAAGATGGAGTCAAACTGTATTGCCGCCTTCAAGTCAACATTGCTTCACTTATTCACATTGCTGAGATGTAGCATTAACTGTTTTCAAGAAATAAGACTGATTCTTTGCATAATCAGCTCTCTGAATGACTGGGATTGCTCTACACTTCCATGGAAAGAAATCAGCACTTTATCCTGCTAGTTCCTGTAGTCATGACAGAGGATGTAATTTCTTTCGCATCATTAAAGCTACAAGAGCTGAGGTGGAACGTATGAGAGTACATCCCACTAGCAAGAGCTGTGAGAGCTGAAGATGACAAGGTTCCAACAACTGCAAAAGGGGTGCAAAAGTGAAAATTAAATAGCACTAATTCAGAGAACTTCAGAGTAAGAGAGAAAGCTCCACCCTTGGCCTATCCAGATCTGTGCAGAAGCTACAGGGATTTCCAAACTGTGACTGATCTCACCACCTTCCACACTGCAAAAGCTAGTCCCAGAACAAGCTGATTGTGGAGACAAAAATGGTCACTGTGTAAATAGCTGCAATAAATCTGAAGCAAAGCAGCACCATTTAATACGTCAATAAAATATCAGAACTAACTTACACTTCTGGAGTGGCATTATGCACACTAACAGAAACTCCTTGGAGGTTCATAACTATACAAATGAAACCTCAACCCCACTGAACTCAAAGGGTGTGTTCATCTATGCCCTTATACAAAGAGCAAAACGAACTTCTGCTGACAATACTTTGTTGTTTGAAATGACAAACATACGCAAGGAAGAACAAGCCTGATGTTCCAGAGAGGCGTTAGGACATGCCCACATGCATCAAGATGCAGAACTGGGGCTTTATCAGAAAACTCTTCAAGGCAGAGACACTTCTTCTTTAACCACTTTTAAAGATGCCAGCATGTTGCAGTTACAGTCATTTCTGAAAATGAATGAAGAATATGTTAAAGCACAGATTAAGCAAATAAAGACTAGGAATCACAGCTTCCTAATGTGTAAGAAACCTCTTTTACAAGTGAGCGCTGGAAGGAAGAGGTTGGTAGCTTTCCTGATTTCAGAGCTGAGGGGCCTACAGGTGTTGACAGTTGTACATCTGCTTTGCTTGTCTTCTGATGGACAGGAACCAGCTCCGTTCCAGGAGCTCTGCAGGCACAAATCCAAGGTAATAATCTCAAAGTGGCCCAGCTGTAGTTCTTGATCAGTTCAAGTGTGTTTTGCACTCATGATCAGCAGCAAGACCCTACAGCCGTGGGGACTTCCGAGTAATCTGAGTTCCCAGCTGTGGCAATAAGCAAATCATCAAAGGATGATAAAGTCAATATTGCTCAGTTGCCTTGGGAACCAGATGAATGCCCAGACCCGTTCCCTTTGGTAACAGAGTAGGGAGATAAGTCATCACTACCTCCCTCTTATGAAGCATTCCCAGAGATCCTGCTCCCCGAGGTATGTGGGATGTCTTGCAGGTTTTGGAGAGATGAACATTTCAGTGCATGGCTTGTGTAATCACAGCTTTGGTTACAAGCTTGTAATAAGCCATGCTAAGAGGCAGGATATAGTTGTTTGGGTTTAACACCACAAAAATGCAGCTCCTCCAGTGCTGGCCCACATGCGGCCAGCTTGGTGTGTGGGTGAAGGAGAGGTGTGATTGCCTGCACCCATCAGGGTAGACAAATCTGAATGACTCAAAAGCAGACAGCAGATTATAACCCCATATATCTGACTCACAAACCTATCCTTTAACCACCATCCACTTCTCAGAAAATGTGCCTGGGTAAAATACTTAAACTGTATTCTTAGAATGGGGGGAAAAAATAAAAAGAAGAGTCTGTTTTAAGAGAAACCTCAGTGTTCAGCTGAAGGGCCCTACCAAGGCTCAAAAAACCCAGGTTAAAACAGTTCTAATCCGGTTTGACCAGCAGTATCTGAATAAAGTCAGACCAGTAATCCCTTCTCCAGGTTCAAACATAACCTTGTCTTGCACTTACTACTCATGCTTCTGAAAGCTACTTCTGTTAAGCTACCCAAAACAAAAAAACATGACACGCATAGAAAGGGTCCAAAAAATCAGTCCTACAGCTGTTGCAAGCACTTAAACATTTCAACAGTGTTTATAAATATATGCCAAGATGGAATTATTGCTCTCATAATATTATGATTAGTGTAGCAAAGAACTCCAAATTCATAAATAGTTGTGTAGCATCACTCAGAAAGGAATATCATACGAAGATTATTTGCCCTAATGTTTTGGTCCAAAGATTTCTCAGTAATGACAGTAGAAATCCAAACATTGACACTAGTGTAATTTCTCTGATGTTATGTAACTTAGAGATATCATAACATTCCTCTGTCACAAATCATCATCAAGACACTTTTCAGAAATCACAGTACTGTGGCTGGCTCTTTCCTTTTTTAAATGAAATTCTTCACTGACTTGATGTGTAAGATGTGTAAAATGAGAAGCAATTCTTTAAAATTCCTATTGACACCTAAATAAAGAACATCTTCATAAGATCTCTAGTAACGTCTTGTGTTAATATATGCAATTAAAAAGAAAGGGAAAAAAAACCTAAATTAAGTGCAAATCAAAGAGAAAATATTATCTTGAGGAAAAGATATTATATATCAATAATTCCAAGAGAGAAAAACAAATGCAGATTTAGGAAGACTGAGAAGAGGAACTTTATATTGATCGGGGAATATAAGGATGAGAAGCAGAATACATACCTCAAGACCTCAGATACCAAAGAGTATCTGCTCTTTGCCGCCCACTGCTGAAAAGGCAATCTCCATCTCACAAGGCTACCCTAGGTACATTCTGCAGGCAGACACTTCTGACATTTAAGGAAACATCTTCCAAATATAAAACAGTAGGTGACAGAAAGTACAAATTATTTGAGCCTTCATCTAAAAATCAACAAAATGCAGACCCAGAAGATCTGTTACATTTCTAAATGTTTTCTAATCTCACTAATTCCTCATCAGTCTCAAAGGCAAAAGATTACCAACACTTAAGCTGAACAAGAATCATCTAAGTGCTATTCAACAGGGATTCAGCATACTCTCTCCTCAAGGTTGATTTATGGCTGGTCATCTTTGCTTTAATGCCCTAAAAGTCTCTCCTACATAATATGTTACCAAGATTGAGTAAATAACAAAAGAAGCATCATGCATAATTCTAATTCTCTTCTCACAACAGGATGTTTATTTCCTGTTTCGAGATAGTAAAAAGGATTTCCAGTTATCATATTACAGCAATTTACAAAAAATGCCTGTAGGCAGGAAGTTCATGAAGAGTGAAACTGGCTCATAACTAGGTTAGCACATGTGAATGGACTCTGAAATGTAAATTTATCTTTTTAAAAAAAAAAAAGAGCATCAGACAGATACACCCAGGTATTAAATGAACCAAAGGTCACAGTGGCAAGATTAGTGCCTAGAACAAGAAGTCCCTGGTCCACGCTGGAAAGTCCAGACACCCGTTGTGAAACTAATTACAATAACGCTAAGCCAGTCTTTTAAATAAATAACTCTTTGTGTCCTAAGGAATAAAAGGGAAAAGACCTCATCTTTCAGTCTCTGACTTTTCATCAGCCCCTTTGGGCAGAACTGGATCCTCACTCTGAACTCCTGCAGATGCCCATGGATGTGCCTGAGGCTGTCTGAGAGCAGGGTTTGGCCTCTGGTGGACTTCAAGCAAAGTTATGCACTTGCAGATAAAATTCGGACTTGCACAGAGGCAGGAAACCTACAGAAATCTTAAGCCCTGGGGAGAATTGAGTGGTGTGAAAACATTGTATACACTGCTTAGAAGATGCAGCCTGAAGACTTGGTCTCTGAAGGTGGGGTGGCATTCAGGGAAATGTCCTCGTGCTTAAATATCCAGTCCCTTTTGGAAAGTTAAAGCTGTAAATGCGGAGGTGTGGTGGGTGCTCGGAGCACGCTGTCACTGCTCTACACTTAGCAAGTGACCCCAGATGGCAGCACAATAAAATCCTTCAGTGTGTCGAAACCCAGAGCCAACATCACCATCTTTGTAGTCCCTTTCCCCCCTGCCTCCATCCTTATTCCTCCCTTCGTCCCAGCGTGTCCCCAGGTGGGAGCACTGGGCCTTGCTGAAAGCAGGTTTCACAGGCTGCTGCAGCACCAGGTAGGGTGTCCCTTGGGACTTGTCTCACATGCGTGGGTGGCGTAAGCAGCCACCCGCAGCCCTGCCTCCTTTCTTACCAGGTTCTGCCCTGGACAAAGAGGCACTCCCTCACTGACAGCTGAGATAAAGAAAATTATCATCAGGAAATGAAATTCTTCAAGCTTCAAATGCATGTGCAAAAGAATCATTAATCAGCTGTGTGAAGGAAGGATGGATGCTCAGGTGAACTGTAGGCATACATGTAATTTGAAGGTGCACTGCAACATCACAGATACCGTTAATTAGAAGAGCAGCCATCCTTTGAACTCTGAGCTCCTTTTTCATTTAACTTCATGAAACCCACTTGGCATGTGGCTCACTGATCAGGGTACTTGCTGTTCTGATGATTACACCAGGCCCTCAACATTTCCATGGATGTTCTCCAGGAACATAGGTACAAGTCAGAGAATCAAAGGTAGATACCTCTCACTGAAAGTGGTGTAAACCTGGAGTAATACCACTGGTGTCATCTGAGTACCACAGATTGCCACCACTGTATTTTAAAGCAGAACTTGGTATTTGATCTCATTCTTTTTCAGGAATCCACCTTATATGGCCATCAGACATAGTCCGTTCTTTTGTCTTTGCTATGCTGCTACTGCTGTAATTAATCTTTTTCCAACCACCCTATTGGCAATTTCCCTAATATCCTCCCTCTCCCTCCCTCTCTCTCTCCCCCCGCTAATTCCCCTCTGCTGTGCTCTTCCCCCTCCTCAGCCATTCGGGAACACATCAGCTCTTCAGTTAGCCTGTGAGCCAGATTGTCTTTAAACTCTTCTTATCTAGGCACAGAAGTCGTTTACTCAGATGTATCTGTGCCCTGAATATGGGCTTGGTTACTCAAATGGTGATATAAATTAAACCTAAGCTTCACATTAACATTAGTACTAATATATCTACTTGGCAGCACAGGTATAAGTAAAATCTTGTTAGCAGTTCTGACTGGAGGGGTACATGTTATTTTAAATAATTTGTCATTCTTTCTAGAAAAACAAAACTTTTCAGAAGTAACTCATTTTGAGTCATGTGAATCATCTGAAGTTAAAAATCATCCCTAAAAATCATCATACATTTTTAACTATCAAATTGAAGCTAATTCCAAAGAAAAATATTTTCACACAAAGAAAATTAGGGAGTGGTTCCTAGAAAATACTGAGAAGAAAATTCTGATCCGTATAACAAAATCAGTACCTGAAATGCAATTTTTGTTAACCACAACAGGCAGATCCTATTGGAAAAACATCTTCCAAATAATCTCCTCAAGAGCTAGGGGGAAAATAGTCCTTTGGTTCTGGGTTGCTTTTATCACGTGCTGTAGCCGAAGCGAGGACTGGAGGGTCAGTGAACTCCTGGGAGGGAAGCGAGCGTGGCCAGGCAGCCCCTGCTCCCCCCTGTCTTGTGCTCTCACAGGTGCCGAAGTCTGGGGGATTCAGCAGCCGCTGGCACTGGCCTCTCTGGCATTGTCTGCTGCTTGTCCTTGCCCATTGAACCTTTTGCTTATATTAACATTTGCGGTCCTTGTATCGCAATGGCAGGGATGTCTGTGTTTGTACAACCCACGCGGTTACACAATCTACTGATTGTGTGATTCTTACAAAAAGAAAGAGGCAGGAAGTTTAAACTAAAACTTTTAATAAATTCTCATAATAATAATAGCGAATAGACAGATTGATATGTCTACTACAGCACTTCCCCAAATTACTTTTTCCCTTACAAAGCAACCCCCTTGCTTTCCTGACACAGCTGCTGTGATGACAGGTGCACTCTCTGATTGCCTGTATCAGGCCTGTGAACCATCTAAATCCTCCTATTCCTGGTGGAAGCCCCCCATCCCTTCTTGATCCATGTATCATGCTGTGCATTGCACGCCCTAATAGTACAAATAACATTAGTGACACCAGGGTGGAAGTTAGGTGTGCAGGCAGCACATCTTGCCCGCAGTCAGCCAGGTGCACACTCCCTGGACCCTGAGGTGAGTGCAGGCACTTTTTCCCAGGTACTCTTTCATCCGGATCCACCTTCAGGAGCCAACACAGAATATGGTCACCTGGGTCACTTGAATAGCAGGAAGGCAGACACTCCATTGATACTCATGTTACTATGAGATAACACTGTTCTTCATGACCAGACAGGTTAACTCCAGAAGTCCTTACCACCTTGCCCTCTGTAACCAATTGGCACATCCCACATTGGTGTTGATGGTTGTCCAAAGACTGGATAATGGCCAAATAGTATTTTCTTAAGTTTCAATTTACACACACAGAGGCAGACCATGAACATATTTCTGCCACTGATGTTCCCAGCACAATTTGGGTGCTTTATTTCTTCAGCAGTAACCATGATTTTGGTGGGAAAAGCAGCAATAACAGACTTTATGTTCTTCTATCACCACTGCACTGACATCTGGTTTGCCAATGATAGTCCAGCCAGCAACAGATTTGCAGTGGTGTGGTGTAAATTGATGACAGAGGATGATGGAAATCTGCCTCAGGACTTCCTGAGGGTGTCAGGAACTTGCACAGTTCCTTGGAGGTCCTGGCCCTCCCAGATCTGTAGGATAGGCCTTTTTGAGCCATTTTGTCCTTGTGCTCCTGTTCCGCTGGCAGTGGTTCATGCATAAGGACTCTGAAACCCTCATGGCTGCAGTCAGAGGTCTCCAGGTGGTCCGTGTGATCCACTCACCGGTGTTTGAGATCACCCTCTGAACACCACCAGAAAGCTCTATACCATGTCCCATGCTATCTTTCCATCCCCAGCCTTGCACCAGTTTCCATCTCTCCCATCTCATACCACCTTGGGTCTGCTGAAGGCAGAGTGATGGGATGAGGTTTCCTGCCTGCAGGGTCAGCACCGCCTGCGTTTGCTCAGCAGTTCCACACAGAGGAACAGGCGGTCACCGTTAGGACTACAGTATGAAACACTTCAAAGGTCTGCTTCAGCTTTTCAGAAGTCTTAGTACCATGCCAGTGTGGCCATCACTAAATGGGTTATAACTCAAGAGAGGTATAGCAGAGTGGACACATGTAAGTGAGCTTGAATGTCCAGATCAAGGTAAACCCTGTGGTAAAGGGTCAGCGAGGCTTTTTCTGCTTCCTATTTGCCTCTTCCCTGCTTTCCAAGTTTCTCTCATTTACTGGTTGTCTCCCTTGCTTCAAATTAATTTGTGCAAAGTGTCGACCTGTTACACTGAATGGATTTTTTTCTGAGCATTTTAGGGAGATGCAGAGACCGCCTTCATTCAGATTGCTCAACGATCTTATCCATAACTTCTTCCTAACAGGTGTTCAACACATCCCAACAGGATACATTTATCCTGAAGCTTCCTTGCTGCTTTAAACAAACCCTCATATTCCCTCTGCCTTCCCTTTCTCCTTCCTTTGATCCATTCCTTTTTAAGCTTTGTTTGTGCTATTAATTATCGAGAGTTCAGCGCTGTCAGCACATTCAACACAGTGGAGAACAAAGGGCAGAAAACAGCCCCACCTAAAATTAGTTTACAGGCTAATGAAGACAAACAAAACCCTACACTTGGCTGGATGCACAGGGTGGCAGACTGAATGGTAACTTCTGGGCTGGGAGCGGGGGGCTGTCCTTTAAAAAGCACATTTTTGAGTGGACTAGAGTCTGCTTATTCACAAAAGAAAATAGTTTAAGGGGAAAGTTCCTGAAAGTGAAAATGAAAGTCTGATGAAGCGATTTTTGGGCAAAGGGACGCCAGACAGATGGAGATAGGGAGATGGGTGGGTGCAGAATGTAAGTGAGGAGAGATACGCGGCTTAAAGAGCTAATCAGTAAGAGGGCAAAGGCACCCAGACGCCCTGTGAAGACACTCTCATAAAGAACCAGGGACAGATGGAGCCAGAGCTGTGCAGAGCCTTTGAAGGAGCAGATAAGCAGGTTGAATTTAATGGGGGAATGTGAGAGGTTGTAATTGAAGAGCTCAGGACATCGAGGATCATTAAGAATTTGCAAGGAGAATTGAGCACTGCATGAGGAGCTTGGAAAATCTCCACATTTGAAGGTTTTAAGAACAAGTTAGATAAACATCTGTTGGGAATGTTGTAGATGTGGCTGATCCTGCCCCGGGGCAAGCGATAGGACCGATGACCTTTTGAGCTCCCTTCCCGTTTTCTATGTGGGTGTGGTAGGCCAGGAAGATAATTTGCCAGATGGTAAACACATTTTTGCCCAGACTGAGGCTGAATAAGGAGTACAGATTCAAGGGACAAGGGGGTCCCAGCTGCACAACTATGCAAAGGTATCGTATGAAAGCTGGAAAGGAGGAGAAAGAATTAGGTTGCGGCACTGTCTTTTCTGCTGAGCGTCAGCCAAGTATATCAATGGGAGGGGAATAAGAGAAAGAGGAGATGAAAAATGGGTCAGAGATTGCAAGTGTAAATTCACAGTTGTGTTCGATATGATGAAATTGTTCCTGTGAAAACTATTGTATCATTGAATGCCACTGTGTATTCACTCACAAGGCCATAAGTATGTCTTTCCCAGACTAGCTATAATAGAGATCTTCATGTCTCTACTCTAAACAGATAATGCCAAGGGGGTCAGCAGAAGCAAGGAGAAGCACTTTACTCCAGCTAGTCTGCACATGAAGTGGAAAGGAAAGAAGAGCCAGTGGCAAAACAAAGGAATTGGGTATTGGAACACACACACAGAAGACACTCACTGAGATGGCAGTGAGAGAGGGTTTAAAGTAAGAGAAGGGAACAAAAAGATATGCCTTTGTAATAGGAAGACCCTCTCTATTGACAAGACCAACTGTACTAAAGTGAGCTGAATGAAACTTTTGGTTTAAAAGACAATTCAGTGTTGCAGAGAAAATATATTCTATGTTTTTAAATGTCTCTGAATGGAGCCCAAAGACTGCATCCAGAATGAGGAGGAAATCAAGGTAGTGAAAATGCATGGAGGCTTTATAGCTTTATTAATCTTACATAGATTCACATGCTTCTTGCATTATTTAGAAAAGATCAGTCAAGTTTTAGACTCTTAAGCAAACTCTGTGTCTGTGTGTGCATACACAGAGATTTTTTTTTACCTGCATCTATCATGTGCCCTTGAAGAAACAAAATGTAAACCAGATGAAGACTGATATTCCTTCAGTGGGATACAAGGAGACATAACAACTGCTGAGGAGAACTGGGCAGAGAAGGTACCAGTTCCAGAGCTAGACTGAGGAATCCCTCCCGGTGCCAGGCATGAGGTTTGCTCCTGAAGTGCAGGGTAGATGCTTAAAGCCAGGAACAGGGTTTAGCCTGTTCTCAGTCCCAGTAAGATAAGGACTTACAGCCCCCAGAGTCTGGACACTATCATGACCGTCTGGTGAGAGTCCAGTCATGTCAATTTGCCGAGGAGCCTGAGGGATTCATATTGATAATGGAGAAGGAAGGAAAATAAAAGATAAAAATAGAATCCAGCTGATATAAAGCTGATTTTGAGTTGATGAGGACATCACAGCAATGTCAGAGCCATGGAAGAAGACTAGAGACAGAATGGCCAGGCAGTGGGTCAAGGACAAGGTGATGGCCATGTGAGCTATCAGCATGCACAGTGGAATGGACTGCCAAGGAATTACCAGACAATGAAAACGAGAACAGGCTAAAGACAGAGCCAAAATAACAAAGAATCACTGAAGGTCTGGTCATAAAGGGGAGCTGAGAAGGGGGGAAGCATGGTCAAAGATGTCTGAGGACAGAATAATCAATGAGAAATTGATTATTTGAGTTATCGTTGGTAACTCAGTACTCACAGACTGGGGAAGATGAAAATAGCAAGAAGCCTTGGCAGCAGCCAGAGGTCATGTTGGCCTTGACAAACCCGTTGTTAGTGGATGAAGGTACCTTATTTCAGCCCCATAGCAGAGTAAAGGATGGGAGATTCAATGGAAGTCAAGCGGTGGCAGTAGGAGGCACTTTCACAAAGTTTGAAGTCGAAGGTAGATAGAAGTTGCTGAGAAAGGAAAAGTCTAGATTAGATTTTAAAAGACTGAGGAGATGAGGGGTGGGTCAGATGACAGAGGGAAAAGAAATTTAAATGGTGAGAAAATAAAGTACCTGTAACCTGGAGGACTGGGATGAGCCCAACATTTTCAGGTCTTTGTTCATGCCTATATGCACTATCTATTAGCATTTCTAAAACTGAAAAAAACTCCTCAGTCTAAGTAACAATAACCTGTAGAGGCTGATGAACACATGACGGGAGAACTCAGGGCTATCACTACTGAAAGCAGGCTCCTGGCACAGCCAACCAGCCACAGCAGACCTCTGTTGCTAGAGCACAAGTACCATTTTAGTGCTCAGCTTCCATGTCCCATCTGCATAGCTTCAAAAATTATCCAAAGTCCACCCAGAGTGACTCTGAAACTGCATGAAAATTATGTCCCTGCTTCTATGCCAGTACCTTTCTTATACAGGAAGGAAGGATCACAGCTCTATGACAGTGACTCACCACCCATACCTGGATGTTATTTCAGCTAGTTTCTCTGCCTCCATTTTGCCCAGCAGTAGGCATAATACAGTACTAAGCTCACTGAAAACCAGTAGGAACTCTGTCATACAGAGCTAAAAAATCATACAGAGCTAAAAAATCATACAGATCTCACTCTTCCATGTGGCAGCTGCAAATTTGCTGTCCTCTGTGCATGTGAGGGTGTGTATATATATGTATATATATATGCATGAATCATAAATGATCTATCATTATTAATTCATTAGATATTCATTGTAATTACTCTGCTTGTGATGAATTCATTTGGTATTAATTTAGATGTCATGTGTACAGTACTTTTGTAAGGCTTGCCATATGATTCAGCCTTAATTAATCTATCTCTAAAGCAAAATGCTAACAATCAATTCACATTACTGGGATGCTTAGGCTGTCGGCAGGAGCACGTTTATTATGATTATTATTATTTATGAACACAAGGAAGAAGACATTACAATATTTGCAATCATCTATGTGTTCCATACAGTAGGATATTTTAGTCCCAATATAGCTATATATCTGCATGGCCTTGCTTAACTGATTTGTCTAATCGATTTGTGAATGTCCTTATCTTTAAAGATGTCACCTTGTATTTACAATCATTGGCAGGTCATTATCCATAAAGATATCTCAACTCATTTTTTTCTTCAGCAATGAATCCTATTACTTATCCGCTGTACACCAAAAATCTCTTTTTACTCTCTTATGCTCCTTTTTGGGGTGGAGGAATTTATAAGGAGGTATCAAAGGTTTAAAAACAATCCATGAGACATTTGTATTGCAGAATGGGACTTATGTAAATAATGAAGTGACACTCAATTTAGAGAAGGTTTTATTACTAAAGAAGGAAATCTTATTTTAATCACATCTCGATTCAGTTGAACTCCAGTTCAGTTTCTCAGTGCCGTAGTAAGAACACCAAGTGCAAACATTGATTACGGTAAGATATACAGAAGCATCAAATAAGAACAAGCAATATTTCTGTTTAAATGCACCTCGTCCTTCACCATAAGAAAGCACTAAAGCTATCAAAATGGAAGCACTTTTAGAACAGGTAAGAACTATGAACTCTATTTAAATTAAATGTAAATAGCTAAAACCAAAGTAAAGCTGCAATATGTAAGGAATGTACTGCAGGAAACAATGAGATATGGAATTTCTGTTATGTATAGACTTCTTTATTATTCTTACAATGATTTTGGATAAATGATTATTCCTTGTAGCCCTCTTGGTACTTTCAATTTCCAAATCCTGGGAACAGGATACTTATGCCTGCTGAGATCTTTTTTCCTAAGTTTTGTTTTCATTTTCCTCTGATGCAATGTTGCATTTTGTGTAGAGGCAGTGAATAGCTTATTGTAAAATAGAGGATTAATATTAATGCACATTCTTAGCAGCTTTTATCAGGAATACAGTGTGAGCCTCCTTGAAAGATTTTTTTTGTCCTTTTCTTGGGGTATGACAGTATGATGTATATGATCTATCATGCTCATTTCCTTCACACATTCTTAGCCCTCCTGGAGCAGCCTTAGAGTGATGGTAATCTTATGAAAACTCAAAATGATTTGTTTATTACTGAAGGTTTATTTAAGGCTGTCACCATGACCTATATCCATTAGTAACCTCAAGAATTCTTAAAGGGACACCGGTCCCATTACCTGCTATTTTCAGCCATACTCCACGATAGTAGAAAGCTAAGGCTGTTGCTTCTAAGAGCTTTTTATAAATTATATTGCTCTTCTTCCCTCCCCATCAACCTTCTTTGTTCTACAGATCTCTTGCCTGGAAAAATGTTTAATCCCTCCCATATCACTCAAGCAGCACATATAAGGGCACTAGAAGAAGGGAAATGAGGTAGCTACCTCCGTGTATTCCAGTGTATTGACTTTCAGCAATTCGACTCTACTGGTGAATTGTTTTGAATAAAAAAGAGCATGAGCTCAGATTCACTCAGAGGATACAATGACCTAACACAGCACAGAAGTCCACTGCCTACGTGGCCTTTGTATTTACAAGTTTCCACTCTAATTCACTTAGAGACGAGTCACCTAAGGTACCCTCCTTTCTTCCAAGAGGGCTGCACAGCCACAGGAAGAGCCCCTGTCCTGGCTCCCTAAGAAGGTCTACAAGGCCCAGAGCATGATCACAAGATCTCTACCTTTGTGCAGCAAAGGTAGAAGAGAAAATGGCACAGTTCCTTGCCATCTCTAGGCTTCATATTTAGTACCCTAATCGTCATTCAGAAAAGTGTAAATATTTTTTCACCTTGTTTTGAAGAATTGCATTCTTGTCTCCCATTTCCCCGGACAAAGCCTTAAGTTATGATCCCTCGCCGCTGCAGCCAGTCTTGTCAAAGACATTACACTTTGCATTTCACTTACGTTCAGATGGGAGCCAGAGCTATGTCCTGACTAGCTGCTACATAATCCTTCTGGCATACCTTTAGGCTGAATGACTGTTCCAATCCATGACATCCAAGGTGCAAGTGAGGCAGCAGTTTCAGTTTTTGTGAGAAAAGGGCAGGCACTAACCCCAGAGAGGCCCTGTGGCCATGAGTTCTGGGTAGCAAGAGGTGGCAGGTCCCCATGTGAGCACAGTCAGTAGCTATTTAGGATATCCTCTCATGATGTACAAGAATGGGACTATCTTACAACACGTTACACTATATCATATGTAACTATATTGCAACAAAGCAACATGGCTGCCATCTGTCCTTTGCTGAGTATTTACACCACTCAGGGAGTAACAGACTTGGGTTTAGGCTCTTTTCAGCCTGAGAGGCATTAAACCCACGTCCCAAGAAAAAGCCCTAGCCAGGCCATTACAAGACAGAGAAGAGTCTATCTCAAGCCTACGGCATAGGAATGGCAGGATTTTTCTCCTTGCATCCAGCCAGGTGTTATTTTTCAAGAAAGAAACCCCAGTTGTGTATTCACAGGACCAGAGGTTAAGTCAGGTTGAAAGGGACCTCAGGAAGTCTCTGGTTCAAGCTCAGCTCAGCTATAAGATCAGAATAGGTTGTCCAGGGCCTTGTCCAGTCTGGTTTTGAAAACCTCCAAAGACGGAGATTGCACAACCGCTGGGAGACCTGTTCCACTGCTTGACTGTCCTCGTGGGGGAAAAGGTTTTTCTTATACTCATCTGAACCTCTCTTACCTCAACATCTGCCCATCATCTCTCACCCTCCTGACATGCCCCTTTGTGAAAAGCCTGGCTGTGTCTTCTCAATAATGTCCTCATAGGTACAGGTGTGCTGCTAGGAAAGATGGGGTTGTTCTCTTTGCGTCCAGACTTGGTGCACGGTAGTCAGGTTCCTCTGAAATAACCCCAGATCCCTCAGTCCCTCACTCCACTTGATTGATGTCTTTCTTGTACTGGGGGGCCTGGAACTGGATGTGGTATTCTAGGTGCCATCTGAGGAGTGCTGAACAAAGAGGGATAATCACTCTCCTCCCTGTCCTGGCCATGCTGCTGTTAATACCACCTAGGATGCTGTTGGCATTCTTTGCTGCTGGAGCACACTGCAGGCTCATGTTCAGCTTGCTGTCTGCCATGGCCCCCAGGTCCTTCTCAGCAGAGCTGCTCCCCAGCTGGAGTGTCCCCAGCTTGTATCACTGCAAGGTGATCCCAGGTGCAGGACTTGACGTTTGTCCTTGTTGCACTTCATAAAGGTCCTGTTGGCCCATTCCTCCAGTCTGTCTAGGTCCCTCTGGGCGGTGACTCTGCCCTCAAGCATATCAGTGGGTCCTCATTCCCTCCCCTGCACCCATTTTGGTGTTATTTGCAAATGTGACAAGTGCCCTCTGTCATCTCCTCCAGGTCATTGATAAAGATGTTAAAAAAGTCCCAGTACAGTCTACTGTAGTTCTTCACTTGTTACCAGTCTCCAGGCAACATGATCCATTAGACATCTACCTTCTGAGCCTGGCCATCCAACCCAGCTGAGTGCTATAACCACTTTGTTGTTTGCGTTCCCACCAGTGTTGCATACACAGCTGTGCAGTGACTTAACTTTGAAAGAAAAAAATAGAAAACTGGAAAGTGCTGTCACACCAGGTACCCATGGTCTGGTGTTTATTATGCCCTTCTAAGCCTGAGTTCAGTCCTCAGAAAGCTGATGAGAACTTTCTTGCCATGCCCTTGTGGTAGGAAATTATGTAAAAGATGGGCACCACCAGAGCTAGTCATAGTCTTAGGTACACCTAGCTTTTCAGGATTCTCCAAAGACTTTTAAATGGAGTCCACAGACCCATCTGCCCTAAATCTGGACCAGGCTGAAGCTTCATGCTGTAGAAAGGTGATCATCTCCACAGAGCAAACACTTCTGAGTACATGGGGAAATAAAAAACTTCCAGGTTAAGGATAGGCAAGATCTATTGGCACTTTCCATAGATTCACCCCTAAAGCCTCCTGTTCAGCATGCTGCTTTCTGTATTTCCTATTCTCAGGCATCTAATTCTTCTGCATTAGATAAGGGAGTCTGTCATCTAATCTGGGTTATGAATTCCCCAAGATGATAGGACATAAAAGAGTAAAGGTTTACTGTATGAGTTCACCTTGTGAGTGTAGTTCAAAATTACAGGGTTTACCTCCATCATCCAGACTATCTCAATTAGCAATATGCTTTTCCTGTCTGGCTAAATCAACATATTTCCCTCAGTAACCTCCCATCCTGCCACGATGCCTTTTCCATCTGAAATCTCCCAGTTTATTTTACCTTACCCATGGACCTGGCTATGTTGAGCTCTGCATAAAATCAGCTGAGGAATGAAAGAGGTGCTATTAAGCTATACTTAATGTTCTAACCTGGGAGAAAACAGAAACCTCCTCCTCTTGTTTTCTTTCTTGTAGAGGGACAGAAAAACTTGTTGCCCTCTCAGAACCTGACATCACACAATGTGACTCTTTACACTTAAGTCCTGGTCCAAGGGTTCATATCACAGGCTTGAATCATCCCTTTGCTTGGTCTGTGAACTCGTACGTCTCATACAAAACAGACGTGAACAGGCTGTGGCACAAAGTCAAACCCCAAAGTCAAGAGGCCGGATCAGTTCAAGTCTGTAGGCTGTAAAACTAGACATAACAAAAGACCTGAGGCACCTAAAAAAGTGGTGAACAAAATCTCTTCTCAGCCCCAACTGAGGACTGAAAGCTACAGATGGAATTCAGAGTCCTGTACATCCACGGAGGGTTCGAATTTCTATCTTCCATACCAATAGAAAGAGCCCTGAATGCCTAGCCATAGGGGCATTAGAGGAGGGGAAAGAAGATCCTTATTACAGTCTCTTTACCAGGAATTTGAAACCTGTTTTACATAAAACAGAAATAGAATAAATTCAGCAGAAGACCTCATGTGCCATACAAGGAGTCTTGACAGTCCCAAGTGACACCCACGCATCAAGCTCAAAACATTCCTATGCATCCAAGTAACAGACCTCATCTGGCCTAAGTGTCCCCTAGAAAGATGCCCATACCCCAGAATCCACTTCAATTGGTCAGCTAGTGAAAAAATACAAAACCAGCACCATGAAGGATCAAGCTGCCTAACTCTCATTTCCCTAAGATTTATGAATGCCCAGAACGGGAATTAAAACAAAATATTTTAGAGAGCATTTTTATTCTAATCCTTTTTTGTATTAAGACAAAACTTTTGGCCTATGTAATGCCTGTGCTCCTAAGGTGCGTCAATAGAGTACACAATTGAAACTAGTCCCTACAAATGTATAAACGTGCCAATGATGTCAATAAATAATGAGAAGAGAGGTTACTTTCAAATAAATTATTATTTCAGTCATCCCAAGTTCAGGATCCTAAGGTACAGAGAAAAAATGAGAACTTTTCTACGCTGTATTTTCAAAATCTCCATTCTCTCTGATTATAAGGGTATGATAGTCCATATGGTGAGAGATTATTTTTAAAGTTTGCAGATTTCACCCTTCAACTGTTGGGAAACATGTTTTCTTTTGTAGCAAGGCAAATCGAGGCAATATTTGAAATTCTGCCTGGGTAAGGAAACTCAGACTCACTTTTAGCTATAAGAAAGCAACCCATCTTTGGGACACTACAATTCCAATCACAGCAAATGGCCCGCAAGGACCATCTGTTGCTCTGTTGAAATTCTTGAATAAGAGGGTGAAAGAAGAGGAGGTAGCTGATAAATTAGAGCTCTCCTGAAACATCTATGTGCATCTATGTTACATCTAAAATAGCTTAGTGCTATCAAGGGGGAATAAGGAACTCTTCTGATATGGGTGGGGGGAGCACAGATGGAAACTTCTAATTGAGTGCCATGTTGAAGGAAGTTTAAAGTCCAGAGAGGTAGTTCGGAGTGCTACACAGGGCTGTGTGCATTTTGAGTATTTTTCTATAAGCTATGACTTAGCTCAGCTGCAAATTGCTTGTGTAGATGAAGAAATCACAGTGTGAAATCGTATGCTTGGTGCTATGCAGGAGGTCAGACCAGATGAGCATAATGGGCCCTTCTGGCCTACGAACCTATGGAGTCTACCAAATCTTGCGGAAGGCAATGCATATGCGGACAAGAAACATGAAAATCAAGTACATAGTTACAGTAACACTATATTTTAAATAGGGATCTGAAACTAAACACTGTAAATTAGTCAGAGGTTATTTTTTATTTACTGAAGCATATGGCGGATGTAAATTAAACTGATCTGTAGATTCAATCACTCACCATATTTGTCCAAACTATAGAGATTATTCTGTTGGAGCCCTATGTATTTATATATTTTGGAACAAAACTCAAAATAAACAGCAGCATTAGCAGGTACTATCACAGAGAGGCCTTTTCAAATCACCAGCATCTGCCTCTAAACACTAACTGGCTTGCTTGCAACTGAACTGCACACAGGAAAGATTGGCATCTAGTAATGAAAGTATTGCTTCCTGGCTATGTTGGGTAAACACCATTTTGATTAAATCATTTGGGGTTTAATAAAGAAGAATGGGTGCTGCAGAAACACAACAAAAGTGGCTGGATCCCTGTCAGGCGCCAGATCTATAAAGACACACACATATATATGCGTATATAGGTACGTATACGCTCTCTTGTGAATGTTTTTGGCTGCCATGTGCTTCGTGGAGCCCTCCGCGCCGGGCCGGGGGAAGCGCTCAGCGCCCGCGGAGCAGCGGCGGCAGCGGCGGCGCTCCCGGGGCCAGCGGCAGCCGGACGCCGCGGAGCGGGGGAAAAAAATGTTTTCCCCCACCTCGGTCCCCGTGCCCCAAACGCATCTGGCTCGGCAGAAGCCGAGGCGGCAGCACCGTTGTAGCTGCGCGGACGCGGTAGCCGGTAGGTGGAGCACAAGGCTAGAAACTGGGCTGGGGGAAAGCGCTCGGCTGGGCTGCAAAATTGCCGAGTATTTTGATTCATAAAATGCATAAATCCTCCAAGATGAATAATAACAGGAAAATGCAGTGACTGTGCGCTTCCTACGAGGCGAAAATTCTCAAAAGTCCCAGCACCCGTGCTGTGACAGCCTGTATTTAGCCTTTAATTCAGATTTGGACGGCAGTTCTGTAGGTCGTTTGCCGAGATTTGTGCACCTTCTGCTTGTTTCTGTCTCGGTTTCACTCACCTTCGTGGTCCCAGGATAAGTGTGTTTCCATCGCCGTCCTGCACCGTAACAGTATAGCATGCAGTAACTGCTGCTTGGTATTGTAAGACCTAGTATGCATTGTAAATGTAGCAGCGTACAAAGTCTGAGAAGCAGAATAGTTCAGTTTTTAAAAAGTGTACTTTCAAAAAAAAATAAAGAAAGCATTTTCAGGAGCCTTTAAAAAAAAAAGTTTTTAGATAAATGACCCACGAGCAGAGATAAAGCCCTGAATTTCAACGTCCTATAACTCTTGCAGAACCTTCATCATCATTGTCACAGCTTACGTACAACATTGATTTTTGTGTTATTATCCAGACCAGCCAGGACATAATGTGTGAACATCTACCATCTATTTTTCCACTGGCTTTTATTTCTAATGTGCCTCAGATTCTGAGCGAATGCGAATTCGAGCCCCTTAGTTCAGTCGAATTTATTATCCTTAAGGGAGGGGGACCGAAATCACAATTGTAAGTGCTCCCTCCGCTCACACACGCATGCACGCACACACACACTAGATGTGCTGTCTGTGCACCACTCCCCTATTGTTTTCACTGTAACTGATTTTGGCACCAGCTCTTTAGCACTTTGGAAGGGCCTTCATTAGCACTGGGACACTGTCCAAAAGGAATCCAGAAAAATCAACACATGGCTGCTCTTGTTCTCATGATAAATGACAGCTTTGGCTGAAAAACAACAACAGTAAGGAAGCAAAACAAAACCCAAAAAGCAACAAGGGTAGCCATAATGTGAATAGGAGAAGTCAGACATGACTAACTCAGCCTGGATGGGGGAATGGGCTTGGCTGGGAGGGGGCAGGGGGATTCCTTCCTTGGTACTGTATTAAAAAAGTGGTTTGGCCTTTACACTGACATGGGGGGGTCACTCTCGGAGGGGAGAGATACAGGGGAATGGGGAAAGACTAGGACCAGACAACACCGCTTTCGTGACACGAATGAGAGGGCACCAGCACAGTGGGTTATGGAAAATAAAATGTCTGACATCCTCACCAGGAGGAAGAGGGATCCACGTCCCTTATATAAAGCAGAGCTTACAAACGCAGAGAATGTATTAGGCGGCTGTATTAACCCATTTATTCCCCAATGGCTGTGTTTACACTCAAATCCTGAAGTGCTTACTCAGGCAAAAATCCCAGTTGACCTAGTCCTGAAGGCTTTAATCAGGAAGTATGCCCAGTGACTTCAATGGGAGCTTTGTCTCAATAACTATTCAGGATATGGCCCATAGGGATCTTGAAACTAGAACTAATTGAATTTTTTGCACGACATGCCTTTTCACTTGAAAAGAACCCTTTTTATCCAAAAACAATTCTTCACAAAATGCGTCAGTCATTTTTCTTTATTATTGGAAATTTTCTATCATATTTTAACAGAATGCTCATGGACCTTTTACTTTGTACAGAAAAAAAAAAAAAACACCAAAGATGAAAACCAACAAAAAAAATGAAAAAAAAACCCAAATCCTTATGGAGATTTTTACTCTTTCGCTAAGAAAAAAAAATTGACAAGCAAATAGTTTTGAAACAATGTTGGTGAAAACTGTGGAAAACACCTAGGGAATGTCAAAAGAAAAAGTAAAGACCCTTTTTTAAAGCAAGGAAAATGGGCTTATAAAGATTTTGTTGTTGCTATTGTTACAAACTCATTCCTTGCATTTTGATTTCTTCCATTAAAAACTATGATATACTACCAGTTAATGAACGAGTTTGCATATACAGTTATCTTAAATCACCACAGCCAATTTTTAAACTCATTTTGGAGCCTCTAAAAAGGAAACAAATGTCAGTCCTGACCTGCGAAGTCTTCCATACACTTAAGTGTATGAGCTATGGGGAGTCCTTCAAGTCGCACAAAATTCAACAAATGTTTTAGAACAGGCTGACATTCAGTACAGAGGACAGATGCAGAAAGAAACACCATGAAAAAATTTTTGAGGCAAACATCCACAAATCTGTGAAAAGATGTACAAACCCATCACAACTGTGAAAAAACTCTCCTGGAACTGCTTACAAAGTGGGGTTTGTGCCTTTATTTTCAAGTCTGAAACTAGACTGCTTTTCCAAAAAATGTATTTCAGGGTCTGCAGTCCAGTCCAAGAGAGTTTTAAAATACATTTTGAACCTATGTTTTCAAATGAGAACATCTATTGAATTTCATGGGGGGGAAAAAAACATTTTGCAAGGTGCAAATATGCTGTAAATAAACCAAAGCAACGTTTTCCAGAAATCCTTCATGAGCTTTGCACACCACGTGTCTCATCCAAACTTGGCACATATCAGATGGCTGGTCAACAGTGACCCATGAGAATACACACAAGACCCTCACACATCAGCTGCATTACAACTTGTTCATTACCACGCACAGCATCCCACATTGATCATGAATATATATCATTAGAAAACAGGCTGTACGCTGATAAGAAGGAGTTTGGAAATTGTCCTTCTTGCAATTCACATGAGGAGTGCATTTCTGATAGATTTTTAGGCTGTTGACTTAATACGGTTAAAAGATAAACAAGTATTTTATTGGAACTTGGACATACATCTCTACCCATGCAAAAATATTTAGAGAAAACCCCTCCATACTGATTTTGATTTTGCTACAAAACCAAAGGCCTGGTGAGGTTTGCTGAGCAATCCCCTCTGGTCTCTGAATTTGAATCAAGGTTTTGAACAAGCTTGGGTCAGGCATTTGTTCTGAAACAACAGGAACTAGCACCTCTCAGTGCTTTCAGATGAGCTTCACGTAAAGCTGGATCTTTGCAGGGCTACAATTCAAACAAAAATTCAGGGGCACTAGCAGATTAGAGCTGATCCTTTCCCATATCTCCCTTGTGAAGCTAAATCACTGGGAACAATCAGTTGAGCGACTTCTAAATTCCCCTTCACACCCACCCAATTAAACTTTTATCATATGGGTTGATCCCGTGATATAAAACACAAGTGTGTCTTAATGCAATTTGAAGTCACAGGCAGCCTTCTGGGAGAAGGGCAGATGCCTGATGTACCTTAAGCTGATGTATTGGATGCTGTTTTTCCTTGCTTTATGCCATTAGTACACTTGTTCACCATCTCCCCTACCACATTGCCATCAGGGAGATCTAAGCTTGGCAGCAGGCTGGGATCCCTGCCTCTAAGCTGAAAGAGGTTGAGCTATTTGCAGAAATAATGCTTTCCAGACGTACTAAACAGCACTCATCTTTCCAGATGGAGGGGCATTAGTGTTGCTTCCAGCCATCTCTTCACCTTCTGGTGTACTTGCCACTCCTCCTGTATGCACCACGAGCCTTATGCTTCAGATACCTCTTCTGCATGCTGAGAAACTCTGCGATCTGCCTGCACCTTGCAGCCCTGGGAGCCAGGTGGAGGAGGGATAGAGCCCATCCCATTTTAGCAGGGGGACTCCTGTCAGAGGGGAAACGGGGGGCTCCAAAAGGAGCCAAACATTCACGGACCCTTTTTCCGTCCCGCGGTCTGTATTTCCACTTGAAGGATTCAAAAAGGAGAGGAGTTGGCAGGTAGAGGGCCTGCTGAAGATAAGCGCTGATGGCAGCCAAGCTAAAGGGATAGAGAAAGAGAGAAAGTCAGTGATGAAGAGGTAACGGCCCCCTTGCTAAACTGAAGCTTTTAATGGTCCCACAAGACCTGCAGACTGTCTGGTCCGACGACTAAGGGCTAAGAGCCAAGCCTTGAACATGCAGATCTGGGATCTGTGGCACACCAGGCTACATCAACCCTGACGAGGTCATCTGGATCACATGAATGCTTCAAGTCAAACAACTGAAAAAAATTTATTTTTTCTTTCTTTTTTTTCCTTTTTTTGTTCTTCATGTGAATCCCCAGTGGAAGAAATCCACCGAACAAGCATGTTGATTTTGGCAAAGGCACACACAGTCACTCTGTTCTAAAGATGAGCTGACACGTGCAGATTCACAGATTAGCCATTTCTAAAGGTTAATTAAATATTGCCATTGTTTTCCAAGCTATTAATGTATGTTATTCTATTTTTCTCTGTTAAAGAACATCTGGGTTTTGGAGTTAAAAAATATGCAACCCTCCGTCCCCCTTCGAAAAAGGTCTTAAAAAACACACACAGAGTGTCTCCTTTAAAAATATGGCATGACCATCTTCAGAGTCACATTACAAAGTCGAGAAAAAAAATCTTTGAAAAAATATTAGCAAAAATGTTCTTCCATAGATCAAAACATTTGATGTGCATTCTCGTCTGCTGAGTGCGTCTCAGAACTAGCTCACACACAGTAAATGAACTGTAGGAGAGGCTTCTGGTATTAGTCAGCCCTTCATTATTTGCTGAAGTTACTGAAAGTGATTACATTCAGATATGTTCCTGCTCCATTCTTTGGTGCCAGGATGTATGACAGCCAGTTTTGTTTACAGTGCTGGCACTGCCATGTAAATAAAGTGGATCTGTACAGCTTTCCTTATCCCTGTCCTGTGTCCCTCCTCAGCAGTGTGGACTCAGCGTATGAACAGATTTGAGGTGAAAGAAAGAATGAGTAGGATTAAGAGGATGGAGGTGTAGAAATCCTGATTTGGTAGAGGTTTCTTGGCAGCGATGTAAATGACTACAAAAGATTCAAGACAGTCCCAGTCCTAGCGATCAGGCTTGGCAGCAGGAGCAAAGGAAATCTAGGCTTTGCTTGCAGCTTTACTCCACTGCTCCTGTGATACCTGAGACAAACCAGCTTCATTCCTTGCACCAAACTTTGTTACATCTCCAAGCCCAGGTGTTAGGCAGTCTGAAAAAACGAAGTAATAACATTTGTCTCCTCTTTGCACAGATAATAACTACTTAAGGTGCACAGAAAAAAAGGAATCCAAGCCAGTATCTCCTGTGCCTCCATTTACCTCTCTGTCAAGCAGTGACAGTCACATACAGGTAACTCTCAGGTGTGTCAGGAAGTTTAAGTTATTAATGCCAAAAAAGTGCTTGGGAATTCTTAGCTGTAAGGAACACAGAAATATAAAATATTGTTCTAAGAATGAGAACGTGATTTTGCATATTTGATGGCTATTCCTCGTCAGCCAGTCTTTGAGCTTCAGCTTCATGCTATCTGTGCTAATCAAAGTCCCATGCAAATCCTAAAGAAGATATTCACCACCCCTGATGCTGATTCTGGCCCCAGCCGTGTTTAGGTCCCAGTCATCAGCTAGTGTATGGTTTTGCCAACTTAGCAGCAATGAATGAATTAAACCTGTTGATGATACAAGCCACAGACCAGTGGTGGTCTAACTCGTGTCCTTCTGAACGACTTTATCATCTCTGCAGCCAAGCTGTAGTAGTAACTGATGCCTTTCTCACCTCGTTTCTAGGATGGCAAGCTGTGGTGGATTGCTTCCCCTATTTACCTGGTCATACTAGCAGAGGTGAAGGGAGATCTGCGTTGCCTCCTGCGTCCCTCTATAAGGCACCAGGGGCCAGAAAAGCAAGGGCATAGCACTGATGGTGGTAGGTAAGTCTGGCTTGGAGCAAAACCAACCAGCTTCTACAGTGTGCCTACCATACCCTATGCTGCCATGAACTCAGCTATCTGTACTCTATACCACCATGTGCAGTCGGTTTCCCCAACCTACTGCCCAGTGCTATTATACTCAGCCCTTCCTTATCCTGATGGGACCACAACAGTCAGATGAAATGAGGATAACTCTGTTATTTATTTCTGTCATGTTCTGCTTGGAAGGTTTGATGATTCCTCCTAACAGGCATTTTACTAGTCGACAAAAAGTTATCCATATTGCAGTGCTTGTTCTGACCTGCGAGTTAGCAAACAATAAATCTTAATTACACTTAAATGCCAGAAATCTGCAAAGAATGAGGCAACATTAGTCAGCTGTGAATTGGTCCTGACTCCTGCCTCTGCTTTGGCTGCATATCAGCTGCAGGAATACATAAATTAGTTTTTGATTTGTTTGTGCCAGTACATTCAGTTGTAGCTGTTCCTTAAGAGCATTTCCAGTATTAGTGGGCTTACTGGCATTCATCCTATTAGCATCTCAGATGCAGGTGGCATATGGAAAGTTTTATTTTAAAAGACTTTTAGTATTGTACTTAGGTTAATAAGAAAGCGTTATTTTTAAATATCTCGGCAGTTTTCCAGAGAGCAGCTCAGTCTCATGACATCTGCTCAGTGGATACTTGTTACCTTTGGGTTTATTGAAAGAAACCCTCTGAATAACCTTTTTGTTAGCAATCTGCTTTATAGGCCCTGCAACGGAATAGCGTTGGAGTGCAAATGGAGTCGCTAGCAGAGGGGATTTTCTATGCTGTAACAAGCTCTTTGGTATTCTGGCACTTATATGTCATAACGCTCAATAAAATCGCCCAGGCCTCCTCCTCATTTCCCTCTTTGTGAGACTCTATCATCTTTATTCAAGAACTGGAACTCAGTTGACAGCCCACCTCAGCTCAGCAGATACGGTGCGGTTCGCACTTCGGAGATGGGGATCTGGGGAAGATTTCACTGCTACAGTATAGGCGGCTCTATCACGTACTGTTTTAAACGCTCCAATGAGGTCAATCTTAAGCGACTGCTCCTACTGTTCAGGAGTGCTGACAAATTACACCGGCTAAGTAAGGCTCATTCGCAATAAATGAAAGGAATCACCAATTCCATTTCCAAATTTCACCCATTCCAATATTTAGCATTCAACAGGAAAATGATTCAATGGAAATCCTGTTGGTGAACAAAAGCATTTCATTTATACTGAGCGAAGTAAGTCCCGTTGCCAGAAAGAAAAACATAGCCTTCATGAAATTCACCTTTATTAATAGCTGACAGAGCATGGCTGGTAAACCAAACTAGCTATTCAGCAACTGCCATAAATTAAACCAAAGCAGAAACTGTTTTTACAAAACGATCAGCTGGAGCTCGGGCTCCTGTTTCGTGACATCATTCTCAATGCACTAAGCCAAATTTTGCAGATTAAAGAGCAAGAAAGCTGCAAACATAAACCAGAGTGAAGGAATTAAAATGGTCTTTTCCTGTGAAACGCCAGTGTAAGAACTGAGTATCACTCTGAAGACTTGGTCAGGGCCAAAACGTGGGTTGATTCTCGTGTTGCTCCACAGAAATCAAAACAGCAAAAGTGCAAACAGAGGCTGAGCTGATTCACAATCCCTAAATATTTTACAACTTAGTGTAGTTTCTATTCCAGCGTAAGGCCTAGATCTCTTTAAATATAGCTGAGTAAAAATAAAGAAATAACATTCTCAGAAGCTGTTGCAGGTCTTCTGTAAGTACTAGGAAAAGGCAGTCATTCTACTTGATGGCTAAGCTGGAAACTCCAGATTTGTGAGAGTGTTCCTAGCAAACAAACTGCAGAAATCAGACACAATCTTAGGAGGCTCCTAAAGGTGCACCACCTTTACCAAAATATCAGGATAACACAGGAGTCACTGAAATGTTGGACAGAGCACCAAAATAACTGGATTCTACTTCAGCTTCAGTCAGAGAACATGGACTGAAGTCATAAAAGTTACATTTGGGAGTGGTAATCAGTAGTTTTCTGGCCAAACCTTGACTTAGGTTCATTTCTAAAGTAGGCAAAGAAAGTTGAGTTAGTTTTGAGAGAAAGAATGTCACCAGTCAGCTGACACCAGTGTGATGCTGTTGGTTTTTTACAAGGGTCTTTTCTTCTGGTGGCAAACCTGGCTTTAGGAATAGTTTACATGATAGAGTTTAGAGAAAAAGTTTAGAAGACAGAGCTGAGATCAGCCTTGTGGTTTAGATGATAGCTGCTAGAAAGATGGCCTTCAAAATGAGGTAATATACAAGTGATATAAGAAATATTCCAAGACATATTTTAGGAGTCTTGGGAACATTAATTCCGGATACCAAGCCAAAGTTTTGTCTCTGGCTGCTGGGCAAGAGCTCCCAGAAAAGACCAAGAATAATTAAACAAGCAGGTGGCATGTGAAAATCAGTTCAAAACAAGATGAACAAAGGCAGCTTGTTTTAAATACAGAGAAATGCCTTTAGTAGCAAGGTCAGATCAGTCAATTTTGGACCGCCTATAAAGAAAACTTTCTCCACTTGGACAAATATATTTCCTCCTATGTTTTTCTACACTGTGTCAGGATCCCTACAGATGTAGGGATCCGTGTCTCTCAGTGCTACTCAGCCAAGCAACAGCAGTGTCGTCAGGTGCAGTGACTCTGGGTCTGGACAGAGTATCTGGCTGCAGGGCTGTGAGATCATGTCCAGGCAGTCCAGGAGCTGCATCACAGGCTGCTGACCATCTGTACTAAGTCTGTCAGCCAAAACTGTCTTGGCCAGTACAGAGCTGGAGAATGATCATGTCTTTGTCTCTTTTTGATC
>VYZW01026697.1:149187-212811 GCA_013401315.1 Balaeniceps rex
CCACAAAACACTTGAGAAAAAAACCCCTACAAACCTCTTTTTTTACACAAGCCTTTTCAAACTCTTCCACACAGCAGTCTTAATTTATAGCTTAGTTAGGTTAGAACGAGCTGTTCTATATCAGCAAGAATCTGTTATAGGACAGATGCCAGCATGATTACTAGAGATGGGTAAACCTCAAAAGGCCTAAGATCTGGTTTGGTTTCCATGAAGCTGAATCTCTGGGGAGCATTGCTTCCTGTTGGGGGTCTGGTTTTGGAAACAAGAACAGGGAGTATTGTTTTTAATGTTATTTTCTGCTCCTGGTTTTAGGCCAAATTTGAGAGTGCAGAGGTGCTCAATTACTTTAATGAACAAAGACAACAGTTTCACAACCTGAAAATAGATTTGCTTGTGGTTTGTTTCCCATACTCAATTTTTATTTCATCATTGAATACGGTGGCCTACCGATAGACTTCTGTTGCATGGTAGACCTATTAGAGCTTGCCAAATCAAGAAAATCTGACTCATAATACTTTTGTCACTGCCCCAGCAACCACAGAAACACACTTTCTGTTAATATTTTTTTGTGTTTCTCATTAATTTTGTGTTTCTCTGTTCTTAATACCTGTTAGACTGCCATTGACTTCCACAGAGCAATTCCAGATATACATTGATCACCATTAAGAGTTGTTTTATCACCAGGCTCATAGTAAAAACTTAATTAAAATTAGTTTTGCTGATCTTACTCCCCAATTTTTTCCAGTCAAGTAAAAAAAAAATCTTAAAGGAGATTTTTTCACTGGTCAGCCTGGGAAGCCTGCATGCTGCCTCTCAGATCTTTCCCCTCTCCGCCTTCCCCGTGCCCATTGTCCCCTCACCAGTCCCCTCTCACACACACAGTTTTATAGTAACGGGGTCAGTAGAAAACATAGAGTTCAGTACTATAGAAGTGGAAACAGAAAGCAGCCATGGGCAATTAACCAGGGCTGTGACTGCTTATGTTTGGCTCCTGCTTCCATTTCTGTTTCCATGGAAATGGACATCAGATCATTGGAGATAAAGTAAATTTTCTACTTCTCCTCACCTTCATATCAGCCAGGCTATACAATCCGAATAAATCTAAACTTATCTAATTAAATGTGAATTTAGAAATCTTTTCATTTCATTGAAACAAATTGACAAAAGCAACATTGCTTTTGAAGTACTCAGATGCTATTGGCTGTCCTTTGGGAAAGGAGTAGGTAAGTTTGCCCACCCCTTTTTGCTTTGTAAGGTATGGAAACGTGCAAACATCCATCCTACCCCTTGCTCTGTTCTCCTGCCTGCCCATTAATATTGTTGTGCTGAACAGTACTCATCACTTGCCCATTAGAGGTCATTTAAGCATAAATGACCCCCCTTACAGAGACTGTGTGGGTTAAAGACCTCTTCTTTGTCTGGCTGCTAAAGCTTTGAGGTTCATTTGTATTGCAGAGCAGCTGCATAAAAAAAGGTTCAAGCCCACCTTTAAAGGTCATATGGTCTCAGAGGAGGAGCTTTGACCTAGAAGGGTTTCCCAGGTGAAAAGCTCAGGGTTTGGGAACAAAGAAAAAAAAGTGGTTTTTAAGCTTTCACATTCCTGTCAGAGACTGAGAAAGAAAAGACTTATGTGTCTTTTGTAAACAAACATATTAGAGACTGAACACTTGATTTCTCCTCTAGACGTGAAGCTGATCTGCAAAACTGCCAGACCTGTAGAGGGGTAACAATAATTTTCAGTTTGGCTTATGACACAGCACATCAGACAGACAAAATCTTGAGGACCGGCTTCAACAAAAATGTCCCATGTCATGAGTCAGTATTCTTCTAGTTGTAGCACCTGCCTTTACTGCTCAGTGAATGAAGGCACAACTTGAAACAACTTGCTAGTCTACCAATGTGCATTACCCACAGGATGATGCTTCATACTTTTTTCTCAAAGCAGCCCTCTAATTCTGTTAAACCCAATGAACTAATAAAAACTTGCCGGCAAAATAGCGCCAAATAGTATCTCTGCTTGAATTGGCATCACACTTTGCAATTTGCAGTGATTGAAAGCATAAATATCATTACTGTATTTATGCAAACTCACTGCCAATAAATGGCTTCATTTCTAATGAGGTCCATGTTACAGCAGAAATTGGGGAAAGCGCAACCTGGCTTTTGCAGTGTCTACCAAAGTGTTAATTTCTGGAGTCCACTAACAAGAACAGTTAGAAAGAAAGCAATCAAAGTGGATCTATATAGGATGGTAGATTTAAACCGTTTAATTACTGTAGCTGTAGCTGGTTATTGCTAATGCATGGATCACAAAAGCTTCACTCCTGTAGAAATCAGTCATGCGTGGGAGATCAGGAATTACAGATACTTCACCAATGTCAGGGATTTGCTCTGGTCCTTTAAAGACATTTCCTCCAGTGACAAAAGCCTCGTGCCTGATACTAATGCACAGTATGTAACAAATTTACTTTAAAGAAAAGTAGCCTATAACCTAATCATAGTCAGTCCTAAAATATACTTCTTTAAATGACTCATATTAAACTGTTCAGTCATGATGTAGATCTCTTCTTTTTTTAATTTAAATCCATCTCTGTCGAAGATACTAGCATGTCTTGAGGAAGTGGAGAAAGCTAGATGGTGGGTAAATACATACTATCAATGGTAAAAGGTCCGATTTTTCCTCTCTAACCAAAAGGCAAGATTCAAACTCTCTTTTTCTGGTATAATCCCAATCATTATTGTTGCTACCACAAGCACGAACACAATCTCCAAGACAAATCTATCTGTACAAATTTCCTTCCCTGAAAGGCATTGCACACACCTTTAAAACTTAGAACAAACACATAGGCCATTAAAACTGGTGTGATCACCCACAAATGAATGTGGATCGGGATCTAACTTCACTGGAGCCACTCACAAAGTACTGGGAAACTCGAGCATTAGAGTGAATGGAAGGAGAAGCCTATTATTTGCGTTTGCACAGAAATACATGCAAAGGGCAGGGAGCAAGGTGCAAAATATTTAAGGTGCGCAGTAAAAGAAATGAAGTAGCTGGAATTGTGGGTTGAGGTCTAGTCTACAGTAGTAGGGTTGCACTGACAAGACTTCCTAGGGGTGATATAATATATGCTGATAAATAAGTAGGTACAGGCCGTATTCATGCAACAATCCTAATAAATTATGCAAGGCAAGTCATGCTTTTCTGAGAAAACTGCATCTATACTTTAGCTTTTATTTCAATATTTTAAAGAAAGAATCATACCCTTAATCGCTGTTACGATCAAGCCCCTAGTTAAGATCTTGTCTAATCGTCATTTTGTAGAATAGATCCCCAGAGACCCTTCCGCTATGTGTATTGGTTTTGTTCATATCTTAGGAGACTTTTTTCAAGTAATAAGAAAGACTTAAAGTGGATGTCTCTTAAAGGATAATAAATACTTGGAGAAGAATGAGGAAATACATTAAAGCTGAATCACTGCTGTGTCACACCAATTTTCCCCTTTTACTCTCGGGATTCCACTGAAATCAATGAAGTTACAGTTACTTAAAGCTGTAGGATTATACGAGTGAACCAGGTACATCACGTTGCAATAAACAACTAGAACTTGCTGGAAGACTTGCTCAGAATCAAATATGTCCCCTTAAATTTCACACTATTTTCACAATCTTGCAGCAGCAAAGCAAAACAAGAAGTTCACTGTGCAGTCAGAACAAAATCTTTTTTCTCTGGTCTAAGTATTTAGCCAATACAGTATCACAGAAACATCGATTTCTGTTCCCAGCCTAAGAATCCTCCTGATAGTTTCATAGAGAACCAAAGACCCAACACAATCTCTTCTTTTATGGCTAAGAAAATGCTACGAGAATCGTTATCCCTGGGAAAGATTTCTCTGATGGACGAGGAAGGACTGTTCATTAGTGTCATGAATGATGCTGCCTCTTTTTTATGCAACTTGCATTCACTGATGCTGGCACTGTCAGAGTCTCCAACTGTGTGCACAATTCAGTTCATCGAACAAGGCAGCATCCTTTCCAGATACACTCAACGTGCGGTATTATGGTTGGGAAATTCATTCCACAGAAGAGAAACACGAATTATTTCAATTCTCAAAAAAAAAAAAAAGGCACAGTCTGTGCCTTCTTTTTCCATGCTATTAGAGAGATTATCAGGAAAAAATAAACACAGCAGTTGTTCGAGGTCCCACACAAACAAAACAAGGACTGCAGGCCATTCCATACACAGTGCTGAGCCATTGCTCTGTTTACTTCTAAGATGTAAAATAACACATTTTCAATTCTTTTTTTTTTTATAATTATTCAGTGCTGACAGAGTAATTTTTGTGAAATTTTAAACAGGAAAAAAGCCCCAAATGTTCACAGTTTTAAGTATGCTCTGTTCTCAGCTCCTCCATCTCAGCCATTTCCTTTCGGTTTATTTAGTGTGGCGGTGACACGTCAATTTGTCTGCAGGGAACGGCTGCCTCTCACTGATGCCAAATGCAGGTAGAGGCCAGTCCCACACTCCTGAGTCACCTGCAGAGCTCAAGGTGCATGAACAAATTACATGTGGTCCCTAAGCAGCAAGGACCAGATCCAAAAAAAACAAGCTATGACACGTGTCTATCTATGTGCCTTGGTGCTTGCCATACGAGAGAGCCTGGAGCTAACGGCAGGGGGGCAGATACATCTACTCGGAGAAGCAGAGAGCCCTGCAGAGATAATAGCTCATGTCCCAAGAGCTGGGTAGGTGCTTTACATCAGTAAAGCTGACACAGGGCAAAAAGCCCAGTTTCTCCCTAGGGCTGAGCTGGTACCATCCTGGCACAGTGCTGCAGGCAGCCCAGCTCTGGCTCTGCAGGGATCAGCTGAGCAGGCGCAGCTGTGCAGGACAGGCAGGGTTTGGGGGTGCACCCTTGCCTCATCCAGCAGACAGGGGAAATGCACAGCTGGGGCACAGGCTTTTTAAGATCACAGCATTTGGCCCTCATCCGCATAGCTCTGAACCTGCGCTTTAAAAGCAGCAGATTGAGCAAGGAGCCATCGTATCCTACCTCTAGGGAAACCCTGAGGATGGGTGGTAGGAGTGCACTTAAAATTCCTCTTCTCTCTAGAGCTTAGTTATTTTACATTGTCATTTTCCCGCTTTGGATGCCTCTTTCAGAAAGATGCCTCTTTCCTGCAGAACTGAGCAGGGTCACACAGGGTGGTCAGAAAAAGAACCCATGTCACTGAAATCCTCCATCTTTTGTAACAGTTGAATAGTCCCACCCAAAGTTCTCTGTCCCCTTTTCTGCCAGAGGAGATTTACTTCTCTGTGCAGAGAGCTCTCAGTCACCCTGTTGTTAAGGCTTTTGAGGTAGAAGGACCACCTTCCCTTCTCTTTACAAAGCAGTCATGTTTTATAGGAAATATATATATATATAAAAATTTGTTGGATAAGAAAGACGAACCATGATAAGAAAGAGGAAACATTTGGCCTAATGGTCAAAGAAGGACCAGATCTGGCAGAGTGCAGCAGGCAAATTCGAAGTGTCCTTGTAAGACTAAGCCCTGCAACAAGATAAGTGGATGAATCCACTGTTCATGGTTTCTAATCCGACTTAAATGTCAGATAAGTACCCAGCTGCACAGCCTGGTCAAGGCAGAAGCACTGGTTAGGCATGCTCTGAAACAGCGTTAGATGCCTCGGGAACGTTAATAGCAAGGACTGAAGGACCTGCACAGTCTAAGTGCCTGTCAGACCAAATGGGAGCTGAACAAGGGTTTCAGGGAGCTTTACTCTCAGGTCCCTAATTTCCTCCCAGTTACATTTAATATGCCTCATTTCCCTCTTTTGTCCAGTGCAAGATGCAGCTACATTTGGGATGCAGAGCTTGCAAGGAGCCACGTTCCCCAGCCTTTTCTCACAGGTAGTCCTACAGAAATGAGGAGGAATGTCCGATAAACCACTAGTGACTCACCTGATAAGGACTTCTTTGGCTCCTTTGAGATAACTGCCAGCTTTAAAAACAAACAAACAATTCAATGAAGATGCAAATAATCCATGCTACAAACGGAGTGGACTGGAATGTGGAGCATTCATTTTTCCATTATCAGCCATCAAGGTAAAGGGAAGGAAGTGAATAAATTATGTGCCTGAAATATTTGTATGGAAACCTTTTCAAGCTAGATATAAAAAGCAATTATTTATTACTTCAGGAAATACTTTAGCATCAAGCAATGACCCCAGGTTGGTGTCAATGCTTACCCAACAGGATTACAGTTCAGAAAGCTTTATGGTTACCACATAATGTTTAATCAGTGCATTAAAAATAAATTAAAGATTTGCTAATTGTAATGTAATTAGCTTAATTTAATTACATTGCTCAGTGACTGAGAATTTTATTGTTATTGTGAGATCTTTTCTCATTTGGGGCCTGAAGTTAAGTGGCACAGTATTGACAACCGTTTCCTCCCTTAATATTCAGCTCCAGCAATGAGCTGAAATTTTTACCTGAATCTTGCAATTTATCACAATCAGTATCATCACAAATTACAGAAAGCATCCAGTAACATGATAACCTCTAAATGAAGTGTCTGTAACCAGGGCAGTAGCAGCCTCGGCTGTTAATTTGTCATATTTCATAGCCAGCCTGACACCCTGTCCAATTTGCTTGTAAGCTTTATCACAAAGACAGCTATGTGAGCTGCCTCTGACTATCAGCAGGATGGAGGAGATGGACGGAAATTCAGTGGGGACAGCTTGGCTCTTCAGGTTCCCTGGCTTTGCATACAATCCAGCTGCAAAATAAATGGCCCCATGCCTGGTGATGTTTGTTTTCTCCGTTAAAATCCCTCCCTTCTTCTCTCCCCTCCCCACTTTCTTATTAAGACAACCAAATTTTTTTCTTTAAGACTCCCTGATAACCATAATCTGATGGTCAACATAATCTATTAGCAGTTGTGGGAGTTAAAAGAAATAAGAGAGATAACAGTACTCAGGGAGCATCATTACCTGTCTTACACAGGCTCTCAACTTCAATCCAAAGCAAGTCATCCTCTCAAATGACCTGCAAGTTTTTCCTTTTGGGCAGAAGTTGTGCAGCACTGTAAAAATGGCCATGAATATCCCTTCAGGAAATTGGTCTCTCTTCTCCTGTTATCTTCCAGATGCTCTGGGGCCCTCAATCAATTTGCATTGATTTAAGCAACATCATTCAATACATATTATCAATCTGATCTGAGGGGAATTGTGTGAAGAGTAGGTCTTCCTTTCTCTTCCCGACATGCCAAGCACAACAGCACAAGATGCTACAAAACCCATAAAATTGTTTCTAAAAGACCAACAGGTGCTAAAAGATGCTTGGACTTACCAAATGCAGGAAACTGCCATTTTATTTTGTCTAACACATTAAAATCAGGTTGGCCAACTTGGAGCACAGACAGAGCAAACATCTGCTCAGACAGATTTTGCTGATAGTATGGGAACATTTTTTAAATCCCTCGTCCGGGTGTATGCAGCACCAACCACTTCCTACAGTATCGGGGTACAACCAACTAATACCAGCCCGACACCCTTGAGTTTTTCTGGAAAAGAAAAATAAGCTTCTCCATGAGGCAGGAGGTGTTGCGCTTCCTTCTGATACCTGCTCCAGCAGGTGAGCCCAAACACCTGCCCTTCTCCTCCTGTTGATGGCTGCCCAGCTGCGGTTGTTGGGCTGTGGACTCCACCAGAAGACCTAGCAGCCAGGCTCTGCAGTGCTCAACTCTGCAGCCTCTAAGTGTTTTTGCAGATCTGTCCCTTTTTACACTGGCAACCAAGAGAGCAATCAGAGGGAAATTAGCAGAGAGCATTCCAGTCTTTACAGCTGAGCCTCCAGAGGGGCTATAAAACCTCAGGCACTGTTGGGGAGTCAAGAGAAAAGAGAGAGCTTGTGGTGCCTGCTGTTAATGAGAGGAATTTGAGAATGGGGACTGTCCAAGCACACCGAGACTAAAGGAGAAGGAAGAATGAGAGGACAGAGAAGAATGAAATAAGGTAGGAACCGGTCAAGAAAAGCCACAACTGTAGAAATGGCAGAAAGAAAGAAGACAAAAATTTAGACAAATTTTCAAGTTTGAAGGAGCTTGTTTGAGCCAAGTGACCATATGTCAGTCTCCTGAGGTTTTGCCTATCATGTTGAACTCCAGGCCCACTGATTCTGTAGGATGCAGTCTTCAGCACACGGCTACCACTGTGAGTGAGTCATTTGGTACAGTTCCTGTGGCAAGAATCCCAAATGTGTCAGGCCTGGACTAAAAAGCAAGATGGAGAATGAATACACCTGAAGGCACATTTGGCACTTTAATTCTGAGCAGATATCACTTCTAATTATAGCCAGCCTTATGCCAGCTTACTACCGTTCAAGCGCTTGTGGGTTTGCGCATTGAGTGCCAGATTTAATCCATTCAAGGTAAAGCGCAAGAGAACCAATTGCATTTTGCATGTCTTCTACCTGAATGATTTGCTTTGTTGTTCCCAATTTGCAGTTTGACTAGAAGATTTGCACCCCTCTGGTTAGTTCTGGTTGGCTTCTCTGCAGCCACGGGGGCATATTTTTCAGCTGAATGAAGCCCAGCTGGCAGGCTCAATTTGCCCCACCAATGAGTCATATCTTTCTCTCTCTAATTTCACCTGCATGAGAGAACTGCAGGTTCCTCTCATAATTCCTCGAGTTCAAAATTGTTCCTGCAAAAAGAAGGCTTATGCCCATCCCAGCACATGGAGCCATAACCCTGCTTGCCTGGAAGACAGCGACAAAACGCAAGAGAAAGCCAGCAGTGAACATTACTTAAATAGTAAGTTTAGTTAAGAGAAGCCTTTCCCAGTCTGATCCTGTATCAGATTTTGATCTCATAGAGTGTCTAGTGCTCCACAAGGACCAGTGCTCAGCATCCCACAAGGACACATTTTTTTCCAGTATGATGTCGGGCTTGGAGCGGCGGGAAGGTTTAATACAATCACGTATCAATTTTCTTTCCAAGCAGCACTGTGAAACACAGAACAGAAGGAGGATTGCCTCTTCACCCCATAAATCCACTTAAGCTTGGATTATGAGCCATATTCACCCAATTTTTGCTTGGAGCTTAAGGTAGCACCATGTTGCCGTTGGGCTGCGGGATGCTGGGAAGCTAAGGCAGGATTCAAGAGGATCCGAACTTCCCACGAGTGAAACGGCTGCGTTCTTCAATGTGTGGGGCTGGAACAGTGTAGGTCTGTGTTCAGCCATGCTCTGGGTCTATGTATGGAAATAGTTGAAGTGTACACAGCACAGGCAGAAAGGGTTTGTTTTAATAACTAGTGTTATGCTAGTAGCTTTCAGAGCATGTGTTTTTCAGCAGCTCTGCCACATTGAGTTGACAAAGAAATAAAAGGGAACGCTTCCCCCCACACAAATCTCTATTGATCACAATATGGATCTTGTTTCAAGATAGAGAACAACTTGCACTGATGCTGTCAAACAGAGCCTTTTGGAATTATTTCAGAAGCTCCATTTTCCACCCTTATGCCTCTTTCCCTTCTTGCTAGTACAGAGAGAGAGAGATAAAGGGAGGGAGGAGAGAAGAAGAAAAGAAACAAAAAGAAAGTATGAGGAGAGGAGAGAAGAGAAGCACAAGAAGAAGAAAAAAGGAAAAGAAAAAGAAAAAGGAAAAAGAAAAAGAGCCAGCATGGCCGCTGTCAGGCTGCGTGAAACCTCTGCACACACCGCCTGCTCCCAGCACTGTCCTTCCCGTACCCATCCCTGATGAGCTGGCTCAGTTGTGCAAGGTAGATCCTAATTACCTCTCTCCTGGTTTCTCTCTTTCCCCCCTGAGGATGGCCTTTCCAAGAACTAACGCACAGGCACACACCTGGCACTGTGAGATAGGGAGCCTCACCATGGATACCGGCCCCCCATTCCCAGGCCGACCCGTGCTCCTGGGATTTGAGCAACTATCTCCAGGATGCTGCGAACTCCAGATGTGCCTCACCTAGTGCCTGGAGACACTGTGTGCGAACGCCGCTTACAACTGTTATTCTGCACACACACACACGCGCGTGCACACACACACACAGAGGTTCTGGCTATGCATACCAAGCTTTGAGAAATGAAATAAAGCAAAATGGTAATCTTAATCTTCCCTTTAATATGCTACCCCATGCCAGATAAGAGCAGCTGTGCTCGCACAATGTGTCCAACTGGACATGATAAATAGCCTGGGAGAAAAGAAAAATATATACATACACACACACACAAATACATATGTACATACGTGCTCTAAGGAATTTAAAACGTGTTTGTTTTCAGAAGTGGTGGCCTCCAGTTCACAGCTTCCTTGGTTAATAAAAGGGTTGATTAGAAATAAATATGGCCTGCCAGGGTTGGGATTGTTCACAAAATCCTAGAGTAAATATCTGCAAGGGTAGCCCAAAGGGTTAACCTTACCAATGCACAAATACTGGCTCTCCTCCTGTTACAGTTTAAATGCTGATTGGAAGGAAGAGATCATTCTAGGTCAGTATGTCCTTTACATTGTGAATAGCTTGACAGGGGCTAATAAACTCCCTTGCCTATGGAACTGATAATTTATTATATATTCCCAGGCATCACATGCAGTTTTTTATTTATACATGTATAGTTTGTTGGTTTGTTTTTAAAGAGGGGAAGCAGGGCAATCTGGGTCAAGAAATATGCTTAAACCCGAGGACACAGAGAGCTCCGCTCTCCTAGTCTTAGCCTACGGTGGAGAATCACAGCCTGGTTGCTGCTCCCCGCGCTGCTGCAGGGATTTTGCGTGGCAGCTGGGCATTGCAAAGAGCAGGTCTGTGGGCCAGCACAGATGACTTCTCACGCGGGGATCCGACGGGTGCACACACAAACACACCCGCGCAGCCCTCTCACACTGCGAAGCAAACCCGGCCGATTTATGAGGGACCTCTTGATTTGAGATAATTGCAAAACTAACAGATTTCAAGTTTATTTCCTGAGCCGTGCCCCCAGGAGCAGCCTGCCTCTCTCCTGCCTTGCACTCGCTGCATTTCACATCAATGAGGTAATTCGACTGCAGATGAGGTAACCCTGCGAGTTGCCCACGAGGTTACCATATGATCGCTCATGTAAACACGCAGCCCAGTCCCCCCCGGACGGGGGCTGACAGCTGCGCTCTGCCGACGCGCCGTGACACCGGGCTGGTGGGCGGCAGCGGCCCTGGGGAGCCTCTGGCCTGCGGGGGCTTCGTGCCTCTCCGAAAGCAGCCGGGCGCCTGCCATGCATGTACCACACACCGTGCACAAACGGGCAACGCTCAGCTTTCGACCTGTCTGACAGGGAACCCTGTTTTTCCAGCACTGCTGCAGCCAGGTTCACCACTCGGACGGCTCTTCCTCTCCCCACACAGGGATTTCTAAATGCATGTGCCTTCTCACGCCCGGGCGAGGTGGTTCATCTCTTCCACAAGCACTGGGGAACGACTTCCTCCTGCGGTTGCAGGCGTTAGACCTGGGGGAAATCCCTCCTTCCCCTGCCCAGGGGGTGCAGGGGAGAGGAGGGGTGCGGGGGCCACAGGGCGGCAGTGTGGGGAGCTGCCTGGGCAATCCCCACCAGTTCCGTTTGCAAGTGGTGATGTTTTGTGTGTGTGCACTTTGCACAGGTGCTGTTCCTAGAAAGTCCCCTAATTTGCAAGCAGCAAGAAAAGTGACTTTTGTGGTTAGGTAACGCTGATGACTGCGCCCCTCTCCTGTCTATGACTATATGCATCAGAGGATCTACAAGCCTCTGCTTGCCCAGCAGGTAAAAAGCTCAAACCAAAGCCCCAAAATCCAAACACCTTGTCTTCAGGATCTCGTATCATTGTCAATTACATTATCAATGTCTAGGAGCCCTACTAGCTCTGCCATGCTAAGTAATCCCAGTGCTGATCCCTACCCAGGCACTGGGCAAAGCAGACCAGTGCGATGAATGTGTGAGAAGGAGGAGGAATTCACAGCAAAAAGAAAGAGCGGGACACAGGCTTGTCAACCTCCCAAGCCCAGGGCTTGTCTGCTCAGTGCCAGGATTTCTCAAAGCATCCTTGTGACTAACAGGGTGGCCAGGATCAAATCATACTACAGCTCCCAGTAACTATCTGTGCCTCCATGGACTCTACTTAACCTCACAAAGTGTGTTTGAGAAGTTCATTTTAACGAACTTCATCTCAGCAGTGGCTGCTGCTGATCTGGAAATCTGTTTTGGGCAGACCTCAAGCCAAACTACATGTGACAAGTGACCCAGGAGGACCCCAAGGGCTAACGTGTCATTAGATGCGGGAAAGGAGCTAGACTGAATGTCTTCTGCTCCGTTCCCAGGTTACAGAGCTCAGCTCCCCTGGCCTGGCTGGTCTGGAGGAGGTCTAACCAAGCACCAGTGGTAATGCATGCCTGTGTCAAGTACTCTAAGGAAGACGTTCCCCTTGGCCCCGGGAGTACGAGGATCAAAGAGCTCCTGGCAAGAGGAAAGGCTTTCCAACACCCTCTGGTGAGTTTATTTGGCCAAAAATGGGAACTACTATGAGCAAGCCCTGGAGGAAGTCATGTCTCTCCTTCTCCCGCTTCCCAGAGCAGCTGCTTATACAAGGAACAGGTCAAAACGAATTACTGTTAACATTGGAGTATATAGGAAGGGACACAAATCCATTACTGCTGGAGTTGAGCTCACCTCACTACACAAGGCTGAGGCCAGGACTCTTCCCCCTACCGTGAGCTCGCAAGACTGCCAGAGGGGCAGACAGATCTCCTAAAGTCTGCCCAGAGGGGATGCAAAGAAGCAAGGGGAGAAGTGGGGCCACATCACATTCCCCTCCCTCCCTACCAGCTTGGAGAGCTGGCAGGCTCCACACCAGAAACCCCACGGCAGGGCCCTGGGGAGCCATGCAGCAGGATGTGTGTTGGACTCCAGACATCACAGCTAGATTTTTTAAAAGATGTGGCTAATTTTATAAGCTCTAGTGGTTGCTGTCAGGCGTAATGAGGTACAGTTAATCATATCCCTGCCTCATGCTGTAGCTGGATCATCTGTGCAGCCTCTCTTGCAGGGAAAAGCAAGGTGCAGCGGGTTTTACACTTCCCTCTCTCGGAGAGGGTGCTAGTCACCGTTCGGTGGGACTCCAAGCCTGGCAGAGCAACGACCGAGCTTATACACCCTTTCATGGTTCAGTGGGACAAGCAGGCCTCCTGTGGGCACAGCCACCTCCGTTTGTCATAGTTATGGCCCAGGACAAATCACCCTCCAAAGGTGCCATTTTCTCTCTGGTGGCCATAAAGGGTCCCTGAGGTCATTAGCTTGGACACCTTCCTCTGAAGAAGCGTGTGTTCGGTCAGGCCAGTCCCACCCTTTTAACCCGCTCGTCAGCTGAGCTGGCACCCACAGTAATGCCTGGGTGGTGCAGGTCCTCGGCCCTAGGACACAGACCCCAAACCTCTGCTGCCCTGACTCAAGACTCAGCTTCCCCTCCGATGGCTCGAATACAGGTGCCATAACGAAGGCAGGGCATTAGTTATGGCAGGAGCCGATGGAGAATCAGCAGGAAAAGAGTTAAGAGAGCCAGGGCTTGTTGCTATCCAGGAACCCAGGCTACCTCACCTCCCAGGGTAACCATCAGCCAGCCCTTTCTCAAGCGCTTTTTTGGCAGGCTGTGTTGTCAGAAAACCACCTGTTACTTGGGAGAGATTCAAATGCATAATGAATTAAAAAAGCATATTGTGTGTTACTATCTAACCCCCAGACAGATGTGTTATTTAAGTGTGGTTCTGATCTGTGCTGTTAATTTTAAACAACATATGATCAAAGATCAGGTCTGGCTTTGTGCTTTGCTTCCTTTCAGGTTCTGGCTTGTGTGTCCATGCCAGACAGTTGTGGTTTCTGTCATATGGCAGGAAAAGCTTATTTTACGTGCTGCCTAAATTTGTATTTTATAGCACGTTAAAACAGCCCATCAGAATTAAGTTATCGCATTGTTTATAATGGTAAGTGAATCACAGCTGTGGAGAAGAGGGCACCACACGAAGGGATTTTTAGGCACTCCTACTCCCTACGCTAAGGACTTTCAGCCATTTTAAAGACAGCAGCAGGCTGAAAAGCAGGCTGAAATATATAAACCACATCACCGCTCCTGTGGGAAGGCTGGAAAACTGTTGGAAATGGCACTCCTGCCAACCAATCAGTCCAAAAGCACCAGCCGGGTCCTCGGCAGACAGGGAGACACGCTTAACAGATCATGAGGTTTTTTTTAAATAATACAGTTGGGGTTCCTTTTATTTGCTCCCTGGCCTGAGCCTTCAAGCTTTGCTGCCCAGCTAGAATAGCTAGACATCTGCCCTGAACGAATAGGTAAGTAAATAAACAGACCAAAAAAAGGAAGAGCAGCCCCTTGTGATCGCTCGGCTCTAAGAGGTGAGACTTTAACTCAGGCAACGTGTATTTAAAGACATCGGGTAAAGTTGCAGGAGCTCCGGCACACTCAGAATGGTAGAGGGGAAAATCTTCGCTTGACATATGCCTAACTATGCTGCTTTCCAAAAAACCATGCAATTTAGGGCAGATGTAAAAGCACAGCCAAAAAAATCACTCTTGCTGATTCAGTGTGGGGAATACATGTTTCACCCGTCTAGCATTTGAGGATACAGAGAGAATCTCAGTTCAGACTTTCCAGCTAAATCTATGATGAAGCCCCTGTGGAAGTGGGATTCATCATAAGAGAACTGAAAGGGAGAAAACTAGTTTAACACTTGCAGACATGGAGCCAGACTCAGCCCTCATCTGCACCGAGGCAAACGCAACGCCGCTGCCATGGCAAGCGCAGGGGCACGAGCAGAGAGCCGCCACTGCCGGTCACCCACCTCTGAGACACGTTGGGGCTTCAGCTTTCCTTTCGCTAACTGCCTTCTGCCAGGCTGCAGGCAGCTGCCAGGCTTTGACCACCCTCCTGGGGAGGTAATAATCCTCTGACTAAACAAATGAGTTACTCAGCCCCTTTACAGGAATCAGTCATCTCTTCCGCCCAGGTGTGCGGGAGGGCTGCTCTGACTCAGGGCCAAGGGCGGTCTGCCCCTGCTCTACCCAGCCCAGTGATTTTGACCCAGGTCCCCGTCCCAGCCTTTTCAGCCACTGAGAAACCGTACTCTGCTTGTTGCAGGGTTTCAGCTTTGCACACCCCAGGCCCGGAGGAGGTTTCCTGCTCCCCCGACACCGATGTGCTCCCAACCCAGCATGGAGCAGACCCATGAGCCGGGCTGGCCACTGGCTGCCACTGTCACTGTGAGAAGCAGGCCAGCCCCGGATCGCAGCCATCACAGGAAGAAATAAAGGGAAAAGCCACAAACTCTCCCCCTCTGAGGCTGTATTGAGACACGCCACGGTGGCTGTAGCCCAGCCAGCCTCCAGCTGCAGTGCTACCACTCTCCGGCCATTTGGCAGAGGTACCACCTCTCCTCCCTGCTGGAGAAAAAACATTGCCCTAAAACCTCTCTGTGGAGGGGACCCAGACAGGAGATATCTGTGATGTATCTGTGAAGGCTATCCCCACCTCTGGGAGCCAGGCTGAAATGCCGTGTGAGGGCTTGGAGGTGAAGCAGCGAGCACAGGTTAAAGGGGTTGCACTGTGCTGCTTTAACGTAAAATACATCGTACTCCAGGGCTGCTGCTGTTAGAAGACCTGAAAACACCCTCACCCACACATGCAGTACTGAACAGGAGAGCATGAGGGGTAAGAGGGGATTGTCTGAGCGAAGAGACTTAGGGCTGAGGAGAGGATTTTAAAGAGCACAAACTCATTTCATATGGCTGAGTGCTGGCAACACTAGGAGAAATTCAATGGATTATGTTGCACCAGAGGTCAGAATATAATTGTCCCTTCTGGCCTTTAAAACCTGTGAATGTATAGAGGAACCTTGAAATGACCAGATTCCTCAGGAATTTGATTCCTGGGGTTTATTTATTTATTTTCTTACCAGCTGCCAGACACAGCATGCTCCTAGACAAATAAGGAGGTAGTAGCTATGGTGGTGAGTATATCAGTAGTGCTAATCTCTTGCAGGGCTTCCTGGTAGAATTTCTATCTATCTCCCTCAGAGGAGACAAGGTTAAGGGATATAAGACAGTTTCATCTTAAAAATCTAACAAACACGGGGCTATTTTAGAAGTGAATAGATGGTAGGGAGAACAAGGGAGAACTAAGCAACTTAGTGCACGAGTATTCTCGTAGCAGATTTTTTTTAAACAGCACTTTCCCAACCCCCATATTAAATAGCTCTCTGTTGTCCTTGCAAAGGGCCAAAGAGCTAAAGATAGCTCCACTAATTGCTGCTTCCCTTTGTCCCTTAGCTCTAGAGATTCCCATCTTCCATATTATTACTTCATCATTTTAATTGTGCAAGCAGCTTTTATGCATCACAGTATTAATTAGAATAAAATAATAATAATGCAAAATATAAAAAGAAACAGTTATTAGTATCTAGGTAGCATCATTTTTAGAGCAGGTACTTTGCAAAAGAATATTAGCCAACACTTCTGTCAGCACATGCTTGTGATGGGCGGCCTCATTCTGCAAACCGGGGACCCATCCTGTGATCTGCACTCGCACCAAGGGGCTGTACCCAGCAAGCGCGTTGCTGTCTCCTGAGAGGTGCACTAAAGAAAGTAGACAAAAGTAAGAAGCAGGGGGCTGTTGCAGCCCTGAAACAGCCTAGAAAGAGAAAGGCTAGAAAGTTAAAGGTGACTTACGGCTACTGCTGCCTTCTCCACCCCACTGGAGATACAGGACGCAGTCTACTCTATAATTGATACCCACATGGGGAAGCAACTTGGAAACATCTGACCCTCCGATACTAGGGACAGACATTCAAGCAGACCAAATTACCAGTGTCATTCATTTGCACCTTTCAACTTAATGATACCTTACAGGGAAAGAAAATTCAAATTAAAAATTGAAGCTACTAATATATCTTTGAAAGTGGTAAGGGAACAAGATTAAGACCAATAGGAGGACAGTAATCTTGGCATACTTCTGAGTTGTATCCTTTAAATCATTGTAATACCTTGTTCAAATTCAAATATAAATAAGATTTTTTATGAGGGCGTTAGTGCTCCTGCTGCATCAAAAGCCATATTACATTTTATGACTGCTAGAGCTGAGAATACTCATTCCCAAAACAGAAGGCCTCCTCGCCAGATGATCGTAACACAGATGACAAAATAATGTTACATGGAAAAATACATCTGTAGACGGTGGAACACAAAGGCAGAAGAACTTTTCTCCTACACCTTTTGGTAGGGTTCAAGGGGCGCACAAGGTAAGTAGGATGCATTTTGCAACTTTCTAGCAGAGAGACAGTATATTGCAGAGTAACCACATCCTCTCCCTTCGGCTGCTTCTCCCTTCCTGGCGACTAGTTGCAACTCACATGTATGTGACAAGCGATAGCCAAGGACAGGCAGCAGGAGGGAACTGTTCCCAACCAACTAACTGCATCTTTAAATTTCTTTTTTCCCCCCTCCATTCTGCCTGTCTGTCTCTGTGAACGCCTGTTTCCCTGGAAGGAAGGGGGAGACCCAAACAAACCCTGAAGCAATCCCAAATTTCCTTGGTAGGGAAAAAAAAAACCTATTCTCCAGAGATGAAACCTTCGGTGAATCATTTTCCACCACTCTGACATGTCAAATACTCCGGTGATTCACCAGTCATGGAGCTCTGATTCACCTGCAGTAAACAGGGCTGATTGCTTCCCAGAAGCACCGTGGTTTGCATCGCTCTTTAAAGGCTCCGCTGCCACCTCGCAGCCCCGCGCTCCTCGCCTCTCTGCCACACACCACTGCCACTGCCTGCCTGCCACAGCAGCAGCCAGGGCAGCAACAAGGAGCAAAAAGCCTAGGCTGTCAGTTTTAGTCCGAGGGGCTGAGAGGGAAGACCATCTTGGGTAAATGAACAGCAAGAGAAGTTAGGAGGGCTTGTGAATCTCCCCCGTTCCTGTTTAAGCATGAAAAACGGAAGGACAGAAAAGAAGGGACAGGACGGGTTTAGTATTTATTTGTGACTCTCCTTGGTTTCATCTCCCTGCCAGCGCAGGACGCGGTTTCTTCCAAGCGGGAGCACCAGAAATAGAACTGACATTACATCTAATGAGCTTTTTGGTGGCATATTCATTAAGCTTGTAGAAAGGGTAAAGAAACGCAGGAAGCATAGTCTTGGAAAGCCTCCAACTGGACCCCTTTGACTCATTAAAGGAGGGAGTAAAATGAACCGTGCCCCAGGGCAATCGTAAAAGGATAAGCAGGAAAGCAGGAAAGGGTCAATTCATTAAGGACTGGGGGACCCTGGCAGTCCCGGCCAGGCAGGATGGGGCTGGAGGCCATGGGATGGCTGGGGTGTGCTGGAGCCCAGCGGCAGGGATGTCCGCTCGCCCTTGGCATACTGGTGGAACCACCAGTGCTTTGTTCTGGCTGAACCCCAAAAGGCAGCAGGGACCTCTCCAGCTGCAGCGAGGGGACCTCGGAAAACCCTCACTTTATCCCAGGAGGCGCTGCCTGCCCCCCGCAATTGCCGTGAGTTCCCCGTCGACCACCACCAGCATTCCCATCTCCAGCTCCAGCTCGGACTGGCCTTCGTCCCTGCTGAGGGGAGGGGGAAGGGGGGAAAAGTCACGCAGACCCTCCTGAGCCATGCAGGGGCAGGGGGAGGGGAGGGGGAGGCAAACTCATTTGAGCAGCTTCGCAGGGGGCCCCAGATTTGCTCAAACCAGTCACGCCAGCTGCAGCCCAGCCATGATGAGAAAGGAGGGGAGACAGTGCTGCAACAGCTTCCACGACCCCGAGGGAGGAGGAGGAGGAGGAGGCCCAGGCTGCTAAACTGACACCAGGCAAAAGTTGGCCACGTTTTCCCTCAGCCACGGAGGAATAGCACAGGCAAGTCAGATGTGACCGTGCTACAGGAGCCAGGAGAAAATAAAAACAAGTGACAGCTGACTCTTGAGGACTTTTGCTGAGGTGGAGGGGGGGAGAGAGGGCGAGGTGGGAGGGAGAGACCTACAAATACTGGGGGAAGGGCAGAGCGCAGCCCAGGAGCCTTCTGCAGCAGCAGATGGAGAGGGAAGCTACCGCTGATTCCTGCAGAGTCAGGGAAGGAGAGAGACAGCATCGCACCGAGGTGATCACATGAATAGGGAATGAAGGCACAGAACAAAGAGGGGGTTTCGGGGAGAGGGAGCAGGAGCCCCCGGGCGGGACCCCCAGAGTCGGGGCATCCCGGCGCGGTGCCTCGGGGTGCTGCGGTGGTGGGCAAGGCTGCACAGGAGCTCAGACACAGCCAGCCGAGGCTGCTGGAGGACAGGGTGAGCACAAGCAGAGGAGGGATGGAGGAGACATTTGTTTGGTTACTAAGGGGTGAAGCTCAGTAAGACCCCACAGAAGAGATAATTCCTCAGACCAGGACCCAAGGAAAATGGGAAGGAAAATCTAAATTCCCTTGATCCGGGCTCGGGGACTTCCTCTAACCTGCTGTGGGATGAAGCCGTGGGGGCTGTGAATAGTGCTGCCTGCCTTTCTGCCTGTCCTGAGGTCCCCGATGTGCTGGCGATGATTGTTATGACAGTCATTCTCGCTGTGATTGGCACCTCCCGGTTAGATCAAGGTCACTGTTAGAACACATCTTTTCATTAAAATGGCCGAGAGCGTGTCAATGACCACAGGCCACAGCTAATTAAGGGAGGACCCAGCGCCCCTGCGCGGGTGGGTATCAGGGCTGATGCCGAGCCACTCACCCCAAGGGGAGCTGGCGAAGCTATCCTGCCCCCAGCACCCTCACACAGGGAGGACATACCTGCTCCCAGCATGCCAGGCCACCCACCACCCTCACTGCTGTCACACCAGAGCAACAGCGTCACCTCCTCTCACACAGCTCATGAGAGAGGCATAATAGCATCCCAGGCACCTGGGGACAGCCCTTGTGTCCAGCTAGGTCCTGGGCCCTTGAAAGGAGAAGGACAGATGACAACAGGCTCCTTACAACACAATCAGGTGCACATTTGAGGGACAATGACCCATAAATGGGCTTTAGGTTTGAAGAAAATCTTTTTACAAAAATGTCTAAATACAACATTAGTTATAATAGCTAATTCCTGGGACAGCATGGGGTTCGCACTGTGCAGGACTCAGCAAACATGCCGAGGTCTTCTTAGGAAAGGACACCGTGGGAATGGGTCCACACTACTTATATAAATTAGCAGCTCAAACCCCGACATAGGTGTGATGCAATTACACTGACCAAAGAATTTTTTGGTGTCAAACACTGAGGTGAAGCCATGCACTGCCAGGGACCCCTATAAATATTAGTGTCTCTTCTTTTACACATTTTGGATAACACCTGCCCATGGTCTTGGTTTGGCTAAAGAGGCTATGAATAAAAGCCAGTTTCTTCCTCAAATAAAAACAAATAAATCTTTCTTGAAAATAAAGGAAGACAGTGTTATTCTAAAGGCTGCTTGTTTCTCTCAGTCCTGTGTTACAGCACTGTTGTCCAAATCCTTTCCTAAGGCTCTCTTATATAATTTCGCACCACTGGATGACAGAGCATGAGTTCCTCACCACAGGGAGTGGGCCTCTGGGCTGCCTCCAGACCGCCACAAATGTCATCCGTTTACTTTTGCCATCCAGCTACCATCACTACCTTGGTCACACTACCTTGTGTTCTCATGTGGCCAAACTCTTCCCAGTTCAACACCGTTTGCACCTTACGGAGGGGTTGTGCTAATCTCAAGAGCGCTACGCGAACCTCCTGCAACACGGTTCAGCTCGCTCGCCGATGCACTCTCCCCTGTTTTGGCAAAACGTTTCCACTTTGTTCCAGCTCAGAATGAAAAGACATTTGGAAATCTTGACTTCACTTGCAGCACCCAGGTGTGCCTCCCTTGTTTTTCATCCATGTAGGCCCGGCCCAGCTTTGCACCGAGAGATAAGAGAGAACCTGTTACTGGCGTTTGGTAACACGAATGCATGGGACATCACACATTTCTGTCCCAGTGAATACGGCAAAGAAATTTGACTGCCTAAAATGTCTTCTGATATACCAGACACCTTCAACTCGATCCCCCCACCCAATTTGTTCTCAGGCTAAACAAATGCTTTTCTGCTTCTTCATCAGTTTCTCCCAGTTACGATGGTTTATAACTTACATATTAGGCCTTACACCTGAAAATAGTTGCGTAGAATATCCAGTGCAACTGGAGCCTGGCCCTAGCAGATGTTGCTTGGCACAAGGTGATTAAATAATGACAATAATGACATTTGGTTTTGTCTGTGATTGTGGGCAAATAGCAAAAGACGTAGCAGGGACTTACTGTCTCGCACACGAGACATGCTTTCCATTGCAACTTTTTTAAAGTGTGCTTTAAAGAAATTTTTTTTCAAAATTGCTGTGAAAAAGGGTAAGCTATGTGTAACGTAGTCAGCATTTCACTCTGATCTGTAACCACCTAATCCAGGCCAGGACTTCGGGAAACCCATTACGGTGACACTAGGCACCCACTGTGAGAGTCAGTCTGGGAGCTAGACAGCTAGGAAAAACCACAGCTTTGGTCTGTGTCCAGCAGCCTAAATAAAAAGTTTCCTTTGCATGCTTTGCATTCATCACAAAAGAGCGCTAGCTATCTCTTTTTTATAGTAAATACGCACCATCACAGGAACGTATCACACTAAAGTCACACTGGTGAAAGCTCGAGCACAGGATGTTAAAAATGAGGTATTGTAATTACGTTATCTCAGATGAATTCCTCCTTTTTATGACTTGCGATGTTCACGCAGAAATGTCAATCCCAAGCATACAGAGAGCATGTGTTGCTTTCTCCCAACCCCAGTAAAACATCATACAGTTGGCTTTAAAAATAATGATTTAGGTATAAATATATATGTTTATGTATATAGGTGTAGGTATGGAATTGTGATTGTTTCTTTATTTTATGTTTTCCATTTGCACTTTGATGATGCTCAACATGCTTTTCACAAACATGAGAGTGCTAAAACTGAGACTTTTCTGTTATTCACAGGACTCCAGAGGCTCGGGCTTAAGTAAAGGATCAAATGTTATGAGATCACGATGAACTGTAAGAACTGCCAACACTATTAACATCTTACAGGACAAATGATACATACTAAGCCAGAAAAAAACGCAACTTGAAGACACAACTCACCTGAAATACCTCTGTGTTAATATTGCTAGGAATTTAACAGCTGCATCTCCTGACTTCAGTATTAACAGTGCTTTTCTAATAGCTTCCTATGCACTCAGTCCTTGTGGTGCTGTTTAAAAAAAGAGAGAGAGAAAGAGAGAAAATTGAGCACTGAAGTTCAGCGCTCTCAGAGGGGAATACGGTGGGGAGTAGCGAATTTCGAGCTGTGCTAATTCCCATGCTGCTAATTGGACAGAGGCCATTTCCTGCACGCTAAAGTCAAACAGGACAGGAGCATATGGGCTTTCAGAGAGAGAGTTGGGCCTTTGCAATGGAAAAGAAAACACACATTAAAAAAAAAAAAGCACCCTAGAATCCCCACAGAATATTGGTGATTGCAGAGAAATTACAGACAAATTACAAACTTAAAAGCTATATGCACAGATGCTGCTCCTATTGCTTCTGGGAGAACTGCACCTTTGAAAAGATGGTGCTTGTTCCTTGGGGATATGCCATTTTCAGTGCCCAATATTCTCCCTTGGTCCTACTGTTAAAATAGGATAGGATTTTCTTTGTTTTCTTTATTATTTTTTAATTATTTTTTTACTTTATCTGCGATTCATATAGATTTCAACAGCAGGATGAGATCCTCCTTTGGCAAGCTTTTCAGAGAGCAGCCGAAGGAGGGTTGCATGCTCCATAATGTCACAGACGGGACAGACCTGCCCTACAAGGCTGAAAGTCTTAGCAGTCCACATCGGCCAGCCACAGTCTTTTCTTCAGCTGCTTCATATTCAACCAAGCAAAACATTTATTGTCAATGGGAACCATATCACCGCAAGTTTCAGACATCACCTGCTCTTCTTTAAACACGTTAACTTCAAGCACAAAAGATTCACATGCCTTGCAAAATAAATTTGGGACAGATGTAGGGAGGTCATGCTTCAGGGATGCGACAAAGCAGGGATCCTAGGGGTGAGAAGGTTGCTCTTGGAGGAGATGCTGATTAGGCCACTTCCCTGTATCTTCCCGTGAAGAAACTGGTGTAGGGCAGGGTCAAAACCAGGGCACTGACAGAGCACCATTCTGATCCAATGTGGCAAGGACGATGATGGTCCAAAAGAGTCAATTTTCTTCCATTAGCTACTAATCAAAGGTGTCTCTTTTACTTTGTTTGCCAGTTTATTCTCCCTACAGCAATCTCTCCTACACAACCCCTTGCCAAAACCAGACACACGGAAGATGCTGCGCAGGGACCGAGCATGGAAAATTTCCACTGCCAGAGCGGGTGGTTCATAAAGTCAACAGCCATGTAAAGTCAGAGGGGCACAATGGCTCTCGTGACGGAGCCGGTCACGACGGGCAGCACAAGCAGCAGCATCTTCCTTAGAGGAGCAGACCTGCTGCATCCAGCTTCTGCCTGCAGCCCTCAGCAGCCAACTGACCGCCTGGTTTTGCCACTGCTCGGGCTGCCTCGGTGGCTGTCACACCTGCTCTGCCCACCCTCGGAAAGCTGCCAGAGGAGAAAGCAGACAAAGGAAGAGCAGCACAGCTGGAGCCGCTGGAAGCCGCACGCTACCCGGGATTGTTTTTGCGCTCGCCAAACGCTCCGCTCCTCTTCCGTAGGAAGCGCTTTTCCTGTCGCCCTGTGAGTTCGGCTCTTCAAGCTCCCTTGTGTTTATCGCTTGCCATCATTTTTAAGGCATTACTGCAGAATTCCTTTGGCTTTTTCAGTATTATTATCGCGTTTCTGGCTGGTTTAGCCACCACAGACCATACATCTTCATTGCTGGCTATGCCCATGAAATGCAAACACATGGCCTGCCTTGATGCCCCCACTGAATGTCCCAGGACAGAAGAGCCTCCCAGCTCACATGGACACCAGAGCAGCAGACAAGGGGTTAATAAAGGGTTTAATACCAAGAGGCCACACAGCAAAGCCCAAGTTAGGGCCAGCTGCACCCCTCCCCCTGGCCTCCATCCTGCTGCAGGAGCCCTGGCAGTGCTGCATCACTCAAGTGCTTCTTTCCCCACTGAGCTCCTGCCCCACTTGTGTGATGTAAAGCAATCCTTTTGTTTCCTCTTTAAGACATTAGCCTCAGGGGCCATTACAGGGAAGAAAGGTAGCTGGGGCTCTTTTATCTGAAGGAATCCATTAGGAGGGGGGGTCCTTTCCTTCCTCCCTGCCCAGGGAGCAGCTCCTGCCTTTGCAGTGCTCCAGGGACATCTCGTTGCTCCATGGCCATCTCCTCCCTGCTCCAGGGCCATCTCCTCCCTGCTCCAGGGCCACCTCCTCACTGCTCCATGGCCACCTCCTCACTGCTCCATGGCCACCTCCTTGCTGTTCATGGCCATTCCCTCACCCCATTCCAAAAATGGGGCAAATGCAGTGTTACCATGCAGAAACCATGAGCCCTCCGTCCCCCCAAGTGAAGTGAAAAGGAGGACATGCATTTCTAAATCCACCTCAGTGTAACAGACCAGCTTTCTCTTTGCTGACATTTTGGGTGAGTGAGGGGTGTTTAGTGCTCTGGCATGTCTTGGTGGCTATAGAAAGCAGAAACTCATTCTTGCTTTGTTTATTCTTGCACTGAAAGCAGCAGTTCCTGTGCATTCACAAGGCTCCAGGACCTGAGGCTTTAAATAATAGCCCCAGATATTATAAGACTCTTAATAAATTTGAAACCACTGAAATAATAATAAAGAAATTTAAAAAATGTGACAGGGATACTAATTGCAGGGGGAGAAGGGGGCGGCTCTTTTTGAGCATACCTTTTGCACTTTCCCAAATCATGAATCACAGAACAAACATTTGCTCTGTACAGTGCATGCCACCAAGACCAACGAAGACCTATCTTAGGCTAATATAAATTGCCCGAGTTCCAGTAAGACATTAACAGCAGATATGAGCCTGCCCTGCTTACGCTCCAACCTCACCGGCGACCAAGCAGCCATGGTCAGCCCAGAGCCAAACCAAGCAAGCCAGCCCAGCGTGTATTTACCCAGGCTTGGTGTTAACTGCTAACACCATTATGTGGCTTTGCCGCAGAGAGGAGCCAGCTTGCACATCAGTGATTCAGAAGACAAGCAGGGTGAGGACACCAAAATAATCCTAGCTAAATACAGTGTTCAGCACAAAAGATGCAGATCAGGGTAGAAAAGGTGCCAGCGTGCCTCGCTCCTGTTTAAGTTGTGAGGGATATGATGCTTTTGAAAGCCATACTCAGCACCTGCCGGCATCCATGCATGGGGAAGCACCTCTGAAAGCCTCCCCCACAGACACAGCCATGATGGGCACCACCGAGTAGCCTAAAATAGAGGGAATAAATGACAGCAGCTGCCGGGGCCATGGTGGGAGCGTGCGTGTGAGAGGAAATAGATGTAAGCACACAGGCAGGGCTGGTGTGAGCGGGAGCATTACCATGTCTCCTTGTCAAAACCATCAGGGAGAGAGAGAGGGGGATGGCCTCCCCCAGCCCTGCCCTGCCCTTGCCTTGCGTGGTGACTCGGGGGGCAGTGGGGGGCACAGATGGTGCGGGAAGGAGGGAGGCACGGGCTCCCCTCTCCAATGCAATTGCTTTATGAAACGTGGGGTCTCGAGGAAAGATGCAGGGCGGGGACACACTCCTCTCTTCAAAATGCGGCGGTCGTGCACACCTTAAAGCCATGTGCTCAAACGCCAAAATATTTCAAGTTCACACGCTCTGGCAGGAAGAGGGAAAAAATAAATGGAGGAGGACTGCTGCCAGGGAGCACGCATGGGGAGGCCAGCATCCCCACCACCTGCTCTGCCGGGTCTCCCTCTGCTCTCTTGTAAATGTCCTCCCCACTTGCCATATGTCACACACGCCCTCCCCGAACCCAGAGACACAATTACGCCAGGCCTCGGCACGGCCAGGGGACAACATCACTTTCCCGGCAGTCCTGTGCCATCATTGGTGCCTGGGGAGATAACTGACCCCCAGCTACTTCAGTCACAGCTGATAGAGAACAGGAGCGGGGACAAGTCCGGCTGCTTAGAGGCAGGGGTGGACGGACAGACAGACACACAAAGGTAGTGGGAATGGCACTGTCATGAAAGATATTTAAATGTGTATGATATTGCAGAAGCTACCCCCTTTGCTGTGATGATTCTTCTTCAGCATAGGCTAGTGCCATAAAAATGGGTGAAGGTGTTTGGTGCCGCTGGTAGGATGGCACGCAAGCACTAACCTAAGTAGCTCCTCAGGTAGGGCTCAGGCACCAATATCCACACCTAGGGTCTGGTGTCCCACAGTATAAACTCATCAGCAAAGTGTCTACGCCAATCTGGGTGAATTTACACTGGGAGAGGATCCTACAGTGAGTACACAATTCTTATTAGGGTCTTGGGATGAGGAAGAAGGTGCAGGAAGGGGGACGTGGGCTGCTTACACACACCCCACCTGCAGCAACAGCCTCATGGGAAGCAGGGGGCCAGCGAGCGTGCAAAACTGTGGGGCAACCCCTGAGAGTGTCTGGTGACGCCTGCAAAGACATGTTAAAAGCAGCTTGGTTTCCAAGCCCAGGCATACCCCTGTGGATCTCCTGCAAGGAAGGAAAGCAACCAGCAAGCCCGTAGCTGCCCATTAGCGAGACCTCAGGGCTACACGCTTCTCACAGCTGTGCCGCCTGCCCCTCAGTGCTTCGGGGGACCGTGGCTGAGCTTGACACCTCCTTCGCAGTGCCATTAAGTGGGTGTCTGACGGCACGGTGTAGACGCGCCAGCTGGCTCCCAGGGAGCTACATCTGGTGTTGGATGTAGCATAGGTGTCTTGCTCATCCCAGGCTGATGATCCCAGCAGGGCTGGGGAGCAAGCAGGGGTTTGTTGCCTCCAGTCGGCGAGGATGGCTGCTCAGGCCTGCCCAGGGTAGCTCTGCACAGCATTGTCCTCGGCCACGTAGGTATGTGCTCCTTGATCCGTGCAAGTCAGGCTGATAAGAGCCAGGGAGAACTGCAAGGGATTACATTTTGCATCCGGTTAATACAAATAAAACAGGTCATCCTTAGGTGTATTGCAAACAAGGCTCATCTTTCTCTACCTGGCGAGTTACTGCAAACACCGAGAAACTGTCCTAACAAAGAGTTCCTACGAGACGGTGGAGGGACGTGATGGAAACCCCACCGTTTGAGATGTGATTGACTGGACAAAACATTGAAAATATGACGGCTCCAAAGCTGCCAGAAAAATACATCAGAGCTGATCTCATCTATGACAAGTGTATTATGTACTTATGGATGGATCTATACAAAACCCCACATCTGACCCAGGGTCACAGGCATAAAACAGTGGGAGTCACTGTAAACACGCTTATAATTATTTGGGAATTTCTTCCCTTTCTTTCATTCATTAAAGAAAGTTATTTTGTTTCTCCTTCCACTTCTTTACTCATGAAGAACTTGAACCACAGCCTATCAAGGTTTCCAGGACTTTGTTGGATCAAGATTTGCACCGCTTACTGGCAGGAACCAGCCCTGCCAAGATGTGGAGAAAATGTAATCCTTATCCTTCGGAATTCCTTCTATACCTCATTGGTGTGCAAACAATAAACACCACTAACAGTGATCTTTCTGACAGTCCTTGTAGCCCCACGAGCAGGACTTACACCGGGTGCCTGTTACACATTGCCACCCCGGTCCTGTTGCTTCATGTGCAGTTATGAACGCTTGGTCTTGGGAAGATGCACCAGGCATTTTTGCTGAACACTGCTCTGTGCAGAGGTGACACAGCTTGAAGAGGACCCTGTGCGAAGGGTCAGAGGAGTTTTTCGACTGCTCCCTGTCCCATTTACAAGCAGTTCCCGGGGCAGGGGCCAGCCATGCTGGGAAAAAGGGCTCATGCAGCCCAGGTAGCCTTGCTGGTGGACTGGCGCACGCTGGCAACTAGAAAATAACTAACGTTCAGAATTTGTTTAACCCAGCGTGTTTTAACCTGCTTGGGTGTCAGTTCTGGGGTCTGGCCATGGGTGCTCCCACCCCTCATGAAGACATCACTCTCTTTCTGCAGCAAAAGTGCTGCCCTCGGAAGCAAGTGCCCCAGGCTGAGGGGACCTGTGAGAAGCAGGTGGGCCCCCCCAGGCCTCCCTTGGCCCATTCACCCTCCCGCTCATGGAGCAGGAAGGTTGTTGCTCAGCCCAATCTCTGGGCAGCGCAGTGACTGGGGCTGGACCGCCTTCACCTAGACTTTATGTCATTCATTTCCTCTCCGCTGGGAAATGGCTCTCTGAGGCCCCGGACATCTGCTGCTGCTTACCCAGGCTGCGATGCTGCTATCGGAGCTGGCATTGGTTCAAGAAGGGACTACAATATTTTATTGTGCTGGTGCTGTTTTGCTGAACCCTGCCCCGGAGGCCAGGAGGATGGGCGGATAGGGAAGAGGTAGGTGGACCTGGTCCTCCACATCTCTGTGGTGCAGGGGGGTTCCCACCCCAGTGAGTGTTGCAGCCGAAGCGCTGGTCTCCAAGGAGAAGGGCACTTTGCTTGCACTTGACAAGTGGCTGCATGAGGAGAACACATCGCTATGGAGGGCGGAGAGGAAGTTCTCCTTGGCTTGGCTGGGGAGGGCTGGAGGCAGGATTGGGAAGACACCCTCCCAACAGGCAGGAAGGTAGGCAGGGGAGGGAGAAGATAGGAAAAGCAGGAAAGTTCAAGCAGGAAGGCAACATCAGCAGGCAAGCAACGTAACAGAGGCCACCTGTTAAAAGAGCTGCAGGAAAGTTCCCAGTTATTCAGGGAGTCAAGAATGTGTTGAGTCAAAGAGTATTAGGAAATAAATCTGGTGGGCAGAGAGGGAGGTGCCTGCATCTGTCTTGCCCTCAGAAATACTTTGGATAATGTCTCACAGCGATTGCCCTGGAATGCCAAGAAACTCACTGCAAATTGCTGTATGAGCCCCAGGACAGCAGTGCCCTCAGCCAGGAGTGATTTATCAGCGTGCAGACAGTGAATGGTCCTAAGAGGAGCCACAGACTCCCCCTAATTCAAGGGGGGAGATTTTTGCCAGCAGGGTCTTGACGGGCCCCCCAAGCCACCCCACAGCACACCACCAAGGCCAGGTCGGTCTGCAGCCTCCCATCCCTCACTTGCTCTCCTTTGGGACTGAGTCCTCAGCTTTTGTGGGTGTTTCTTCAGCCCTGACAAGATAAAACCCATGGTGCACATGAGATGGGGCTGTGAAACCAAATGCTGGGAGCAAAGCAGCTGCATCCATGAGAAGCAAGACGCTGGAGCTGTACCAGCTCATCCCACGAATGCCATTGCAAACACCACACCAAAGGATCGGGGTCTCCATTAGACGGTTTCCCAAGGATTTACAGCTCAGCCATAAAACTGTGCACTGGGGCGAAAGTCGGCAGTGTGAGAGCAAAGTTGTGGCATTATTGTTCATCTGCAGATTTGCCTTAGCCGTTTCTCAGCCCTCACCCTGCTAAAGAAGAGTATGTGTGCTCTCAGCAGGGGTAATTATGTTTAAGCACTGCACGGCCAAAAAATCCACGCATCCAGGGAGAGGTGGAGAAGGACCCGGTACAAGATCAGCATTACTGAGCCTTTATGTGCTCCCGGGATTGCTCCGCACTGAAAGAAGACAATAAATAACAGTGACTGATGGCGGTAGCAGCGTGCCCTGCTGCACAGGGCTCTGCCGGAGGAGGCCAGCGAGATTTGCAGGGTGCAGGCTTCTGCAGGCAGGACAGCAATTTGGGGTGCCCGGGTGGTGCCCAGCTCCACACTCTGCGGGCAGGCACTAGCGCCTGCCACGACAGCAAATTAATGCCTCCCTTTCCCTCCCTCCCTGCTTCCCACCCGCCCCTCACACCACCTCGGTGGCCGCTGGGGAGGGGGCCCGGGGGACGCACACGGTGGTGTGGGGACGCAGGTGCCCGTCACCTGCTGCCAGCGCCAGCTGGGGGAGAGGAGGATGGGGCAAGCGGCTTCATCCCCCTCATCCCCTTCCCCTGCCTGCCTGTGGGAGGGCTGGGGCCCGGCAAGCGTTTCTAAAAAACACAGCCATTTGCAAAGAGAATCAGGTGGAGTCCTTGAAATTGCTTGAAATCCTTTTTTTTAAAAAAAAAAATAAAAGGAAACTGAGCGGCGCAGCGGTCCAGGTGGGAAGCAGCAGGAGGGCAGCCTCGGGGTCAGTAAACCGCAGTGGCAGGAGATGGACCGACCTGCCGAGGCCATGCGGTGGACACCACCGCAGCAGTTCATACCCTCTGCCACCCTCCCCCAGCAGCTGCAGGGCTCCCACCTCCCCAAAAGCTGCCTCACTTCAGCTGATGCCCATCCGAAGACACCAGCACGGGGGCAAGCAGGGCTTCCAGTCACCGTGAGCTACAGCAGGTTTTGAAACCAAAACCTCGCCGGTGCTCCCCTGGCCCCCCACTTCTCCCTTTCCAACTTCAGGCTCCTTTTTCTTTTGGATACAAACCCGTGCTGAAATCAAGTTAAGGGAGGCCTGAGCTTGTCCTTTTAAACAGATGAAGTGGGGGGTATTGCGGGGGGGGTTGTTGCTATAATTGGATCACTTACTGTGTGACTAATCACAGCCGCCGGTAACCACAGTGACTGTGGTTTTAACCTTACTTGGTCATTTGCAAACCACCCGGATGAGCCAGCCATCTGCAGCAGGGCAGGCAGCCCTGGCGCGGGGCCGGGGGCGTGCAGCCCCGCACCCCTCACTGACCAGCCCACGGATGGGCTGGGGGGGTGACGGGAGCTCGGAGCAGGTTCTTTTTTCTGCCCCAATGCGGGTGTGGGGAGGTTGGTCGTGTGGCCACAGAGCAGGCAGGACCACTGGCTCATGGTGGGGACGGGCGTCAGCCAAAAATCTGGCTCCAGATCTGAAACTGGGGGGTTCCCCAGAGGCACAGTTCAGGCTTGGCCCACTGGACAAACCCACGTAGCTCCGCATCTCCATGTGACTGATGGCACCCACGCTCGCTGCGGAGGTGGCATCTGACCGCCCACATTTTGCCCTGGTGCATCTATTTCTGGCAAGGGAGCGGTGGCTAGATTACAGACGATAAGAGCAGATGAAGTTTTGATTCTTTATATTTGAGTAAGAACAATCCTTAAAAGCCATTATTAGCCCCCTTACCTTTAATCAGCCAATTGCTGGGAGTCCTGGTAGCCCTGCTTTTACCGGGTGACCCGGTGAACCTGAATGTGGTTCAGGGCAGCAGTGCGTGGGCTGCCGTTGCCGCTCATCAGGAAGCTGAGATACGTCGAGGTGTGTGTCAGGACATTCTCCTTTCTCTGTAACAAATTTAGGGCAGTGAGCTGAGGCTGGGGAACCCCCACCTGCCCCATGCAAACACAGCCGCCCCAGGGAGAGCCGGGCGGCCACTGCCGCTCTCGCTCATTTTGAGCGCAGCGTTCAATTTCTCGAAACGAGGACAGAAGGAAGCAACAAATGGGAAGGAAACGGGCCTGCTTGTGAAATCCAAAACCGGATCGGTAAGAAAAACATCATAAATTATGGATCCCCTGGAGCCGCCGGCAGCCTGTCATTGTGCATGATCTGTCTCCATTGTACTTTTCAGTGTGGGTGAAACTGTTGTAAACTAACACAGGGCAAGGTTTTTCTGCCGAGGATCACTGCCCGCTGCTGGAAGAGCCCTCTGCCTTCCAGCACAAACAGCCCATTGCGAACCAAATGTTTCGTGTAACCGATAGCGGCCCCAGTGGATAGGCAAGCCCTTGAAGAGGGTGAAGGGGAATGAGGGTTTCAGCTGATCCTGCTCACTGGAGCTTAGCACCGGTGGACGCGCCAGCTGCAAGGACGGGGACGGGCAGCCTTGGCCAGCACAAGGGTGCCCATTGTTCCCCAGTACGCTGCTGGAAAAGACAACCGGATTAGGGTAGTTGAGCGGCAGCGTTGCGGTGCGGGACACCCATGCTGGGGAGCCGGGGGGGCTGCTCCTGGCCCTCAGCCCCCAGATTCCGTGGGCTGTGGTGGGGGCGGCCAGAGAGCACCCACGGTGCGCCCTGCCAGGAGCAGCAGGGGTTAAGGGGCGTGGGGAGGGGGATTTTCGGCCCCCCAGCTACACCAGCCTGCCTCGGATGCCAGATGCAGGCGGGCAGGGGGAGGAGGGGAGCGGGAGCAGGAGCAGAGAACGAACTCAAGGTCAAACGGCGAGGGGAGGGGGAGGAAGAGGAGGTGGCAGGGAGGGGAGGAAGGGTGTCCCCCACGCAGGCGGAGAATCGCTCTTTATCCACCCTCCTTCCCCCCTTCCCACACGCCAACCACAGAGGCAGCCTCTCATCAGGATATTTATGAACACAAGCACAAATGGGAGGCTGAGGGGAGGCAAAAAAAAAAAAAAACAACCCACCACCAGCCACCCAACCCTATTTTGCTCATTCTCTTTCTTCAAAGAGCAGATGTGCTGTGGCCTGCAAACCGAGAAGGACACTCCCTTGCTGTTAGCTAATTTAGGCTGACATGCTAGGTTTTTGTGGTTCGAAACGAGAAGTTTAGTAATCAGCCGCTAACATTAACCAAAACACTTCTCGCACAACCGCCCGCGCCGGGCTCGGGTGTCCTTTGACGTTGCAGGCAAAAAAAAAGAAAAAAGATTTGTTTTTTTGTCTTGCAGGAAAAAAAAAAAAAGGCCAAAGGCTCGGCAGCACCGAGGAGCCAGATAGTGCCGTGGTGCCTGGCTGCGGCAGCCCCGGCAAGCCCCCAGCCGCAGGAGCCAAGCGAGCAGCCTGCTTTCACGGGAGCCCAAAAAGTAAATGAACAACAGCAGCAGCAAGGAAAAAGCTGTTGCATCGTCCCAGTGCTTGCCAAACACACGCTGCCTCCGCGGATTTGAAGAAATAAGTCTTTCTAGCAGGTGTATATAATTTTAAGGGGTCTTGTTTCTCCTTTTAAACCATTCTCCTGCTTATTTTCTCTATTTCTGGCCACGGTTCAGCAGCTCATCAGAAGGTGGGCTAGTCCCTCATTGCAGATTCAAACGCGCTTCTGTGCCAAATTGACCTGCTGTTATCCCCCCTTTCAGCTACTGTAACCAACACCGCACAATGAATTATGAGATTAGAGTTACAGAAAAATGGCCTCATTCTGCAGATGTTGTGTCTGGAACCGGCTGCTGCTCGGCCTTGTGTTTGTTGTGTCATCTTCCTCACTCCCCCTCCTCCTCGTCCTCACAGCCCCACCTTCGCTGGACGGCAATGGGTGCCAGGACCCTGTTATGCGAAGGGTTAATGAGCAGCTTCCAACCCTGCCCTCCCCTCCAAAAAAAAGGGAAGGAAAAAGAGGGGAAATGGGTGAGAGAGAAAAACAGCATTGATAAGAGAATAGCCATTGTATAGACAGAAAAGCAAATAATTGATCCGGAATAAAAAAAACCACAGAATTATTTTAAAATACATTGGAGTTTCACGTGGGAGCTGCGCGGCAGGGACGGTGTGATGTTGCGGAGGCCGGAGAGGGCACAGGGTTTCTTTGTTGTGTGTGTGCTGGGAGAGGTGGCTGGGTGCGTGTGCATGTGTGTGTGCGTGCGAGTGTGCACACGCGTGTGCATGTGCTGAAACCAGCACGGCTCCGTCAGCTAGTCGGCACCACAGCAGCTGGTACCTGTGGACTGAAAGCCCCTGCATGCACCGTGGCAGCATCAAGATGCAGCACCGCAGCCTCCAAAATACATTTGCTAACTGAGGAGCATCAGGGTGTTGTGGGTTTTTTTTTTCCCCCAGTGGACTGAAATTTTCAGGTTAAAAAAATGGTGCTTTAAAGCAGATTAGGGGAGGAGAAAATATAATAAAATCAAACCAACCCCTGAAACTCTTGATGCTGCTGAGAGTTTCACTGTTGACTTCAGCTGGGTAAGGAATTTGCCCAGGAAGCTGGTGACCGATGTGGATCGAGCCTGGCGGATACACCTCATCATTCTTCTCTTTCCCGCTATGCACGGTTTACACAGCTCAATAATTATATCTTATGTGCAATTTTTAATGCACATTAGGGAGCGATGAATGGAAATAAAGGCTTTCTGCATGCTGAAGGGCCAAGGCTGTGCTCTTGGTTAGTGGTGGGACAGGTTTTTTTCAAGGGAATAATTAATTTGGAAAAACAATGCAACTGTAGGTCAGTTGAAACTATTTGCCAAGTTCATCATGTTTTTGGTGAATAGTTTTGACAATTAAAAATAATACTCCGGTGTTTCATTTGGGGTTTTCAAATGAAAGTATCTACAATTTTTAAAATGAAAATACTCAATTCTGTATTTTAAAATGATGTTTCACTTTGGAAATTATTTATGTTTAAGGATTTTAAAAGGTAAACCAAAATGAAATGGTTGTCTTTGGAGTGAAATTAATCTTTAATTATTTCCCATGTTGCTAAGCATTTTTTTCCAGTTCACTGAAACCTTTTTTTTTGTTGTTGTTGAATTTATGTAAGAGGAAGAGCTGGGTGTCCCTGGCCTGCCTGGCTGTGTCCCCCGGCACGGAAGGAGGTGTAATTGCTGGGGAAGGTAATTGCCCACGCGGTGACAATAACTCTGTTCATCGGGATGCGGCCAGGGATCCCTGCAAAACCACAGGTCAGGTGCCGTGGAAGTGGGACGAGTGCAGTGCTGGCCAGGAGATGGCGGAGGGCCACCAAACCTCTGCTCGGTACCCAGCCTGGGGGGCCCAGCCCCCATGGGACCCCCCCTCTGCCCCTGCAGGAGAAGCCTGGAGGTCATCTTGCACCAGAAAGTTGGGAGTTTTTGCATCCAAGAGCAGATGGCTCCTTGCCCCAAAGTGGGGCAGTCCCGTGTCCTCCAAGGAAGACACAAGTGTCTCTCTGAATTGCCTCGGGTTGCATCCATCCTCCCACTGCCCCCCATGGGCACCCGCTCTGGCGCGCTGCGGTGCTGCCGCGTGCCTTTTTAGTAACTGGGACTGCTGTGACACTCCAGAGGACGAGAAAGCACAAGGCAGGAACAGGAAGGCGGCTGTGAGGAGAAACCCCATGGAGATGCTGCATCTGCTCCATCTTTTTCTTTTTTGCTACTATTTTAATCTCTCAGCTAAAATGAACAGCAAGTTGCAGAATTTGGCTTGATCTTTTGTGTTTTCTGCAAATTCTCAACCTACCACCACATCCTGTCATGCTTCAGGCAATGTGTACTTTTTCTAGGCTTTGCCTGACACCAGGCTGCGCAGGCAGGAGCTATAGGTAGGCTCCAATACATTAAAAATACTTGGCATTCCTTGAGGAGAAGCACACTTTTCTGAGATGCTGCAGTCCTGTTAGGCACCACGTTCAAGCTCCTTTTCTCCCTGTGTCTCTGGTCTCAACTTCTCAACAGCATCAGTTCCCTTTCCACCCTATGTTTTTCCCCATTGTTTTTACTTCTATTTTTTTAAGGCAATCTCATATTGACATTCTTATCCCAGTCCCATGCTGGTAGGTTTCCCTATCAGCAAATTCAACTAATAATATGACAAAGCAACACTTGATAAACACCAGTTATTAAGACCAAACAGTGACAGAAAAGGACTTAAGACTCCAGCAGCCTGTGCTCCTTCTCCTCTGTCCTTTGGCTGTATTCACAGCAAGTGTCTTCTCCTGTGCTATTGAGAGGTTTTGCATCCTCCAGTCCACTTGCCCTGGACATTTCTATGGAGTTTACGTGTATGTATTTTGGTGGAGCTCATCATGCTCAGAGACACTCCAGGGGAAGAAGATGGGGCAAAAAAAATCAGAAAGGTGCTCAAGAGCTGAATATGCACATAGCCGTATGCTAGCTACTCCCCAGCCTATTAATCCAGTCTTACTGTGTCTATACAGAAAGAATTACTTTGGTTTCCTTAGAATTTGGATTGTTCCACAGAGATCTGTGAGGTTGTGCTATGGCTGAACAAAATCTGTTTGGTTTTGTTTGGAATATTCAGGTCAAATGGTTGCATTTGGTTAAATCCCTCCATAAGAATCAAAAAGGAGATTTGGCTTTCTGGTTGCATTTCTGCCTTTTTCCTTCCCCCACCCCTTCAAACAACAAGAAGAAGTCACTCATGAGGAAAGCTTGAAAGCTTGAGCAAGGAAACCTAGAATTAATTTGAGAAAGTTATGGGGAACAAGAAAAAGCTCTAGTAATGGAAATTGCATTAACTTGAGTGCTCAAATCCACTATCATCGCAACCCCAGTGTTAAGAAGCCACCATTTGGTGCTACGATGCTCTCAGCAATACCCACTGATGGGTCGGGGGGGGTCACTTCTAGCAGGGGGACAGTTGTGGTAGTGAGTGTTTTGGCTGGACAGTGCCAGGTCTGCCGTGCCATCACCTCAACCCCATCCGCTTCGCGCTGTAGCCATCTCAGGAGGGTATACATTCTCCTTCATGCTGGTGATATATGAGCATCTAGGTACCTGACAGCATCCATCGCTTGATTTTAAACTCTTTTTTTTTCTATCTGCATCTGAGTTACAGCTTTAACCTTTGCAGCAGCATCTTTTTTAACCCTTTTCAGAATCACCCCATGGCTCACACATGACATCTCTGCTATTTGGTATTCTCTGTCATTGTTGCTACCCATATGCATTTTAATCTCTTACTGCTCATATTGTCCTTATATAGATGCCGCATCAAACTCCTCCCCATCAACTACAGCAGTGAACACCTGTTCTCACATCATTAACTTTATGTGCTTAAATTCTTTACGAATATCACTCCTGGCCTATAGCACTGCTGCGTGTTGAACCCTGATGGATAATCTATGAAATCTGCAAAATAGCTTCAAGGATGTAATACGGAGGATTCTCCACCCAGATTTACTTGCTGGTTCCCAACTGTCCCATCTGAATTGTAATATATAAGCTTGTCTGTTCGGGAATAGGTTTATTAAGCATCTGGGGTTAAAAAAAGACCAGTTTATCCATCCATTATTCTTCCAGCTCAACTGGTGGTAAATCAGCAGCCTTAATGAAGTGTTGCATTTTCCAAATGAACAAAAACCACTTCAGGACTCCTGGAGGACAGCACAAGTATCTTTCTACAGCTCTGTACAGCCAGCATCAACTTTACCACCTTCAACCCTTCCAATTTTTTTTCACTCAGATGGCAATTTGCACAGGAGCGCCTTGATGCGCAGCCTGGTGCTCACTGTCCCTCATCCAACATATCTGCTTCCCGTCAGTAGCAGTATCGCAGCGGATCCTGGGGCCAGCCCCCATCCCTCCCTCCTCTTTTCTGAGCCATCCCCAGGAGGTGCCGCGTGGGCTCTCCCCACGTGACGGGGAGCAGCTGCACTCCTGCTCGGCCCCCCCTCGCTCCCCCCGTGTTGCAGCTGCAGCCCATCCTGGCTACAAAGGACGAGGAGCTAACTTTTTGTGGCATATGCTGTTACAGTCGGCTTTGCTGCATCTTTTGTCTGGATTTGTTGTCTTCAAAATAGCTGAAGCCCCTTTGCTTTCTCAGCATTCACTCAGCCTGAGCATTCAGCCAGCCGACGCATTAGTATTTTGTCTTCGTAAGCACTCATGGCTGCTATGAATGTGGTCAAGAGTCGTTAGGCCTGGGACACCACAGTACCCTCTTCCCTTCTCTCACAGCACGGACAAACTGATGCTTCATGCTCAGAGAGCTGCCCTCGGCCAGCCGCCTACTTGCCTGTGGGGGCATCCCATCCCATCCCATCCCATCCCATCCCATCCCATCCCATCCCATCCCATCCCCAGGTCATCACTTGGGGCTCGCAACTTTGCCTTTGCCACACTGGGGTCCCTGTTCAGCCCTATGGAACCACGCGACAATTGGTGACCTGAGACCCTTCCCTTCCCAGCATCTCCCTAAGCTTTGCTTTCTCAGTGTCGCAAAGATGCCCAAGTTAGCAACAGCAAACCCTGTTCCTCTCCTTCTCCTGTCTGTGCTGCTCCCTGAAAGGTTTAGGAAGACTTATTCAGGAATTATTTAGGAACGACAGACATGCCTTCTTCACAGCCCAGTGTGCAAGGAGGTTTCCCTATGACATTTACCTTTACGAACAGGGGTTATGCTGGTAGCCCTCTGGTGCATCCAGCAATGTTTGTGCTTATGGTGGGTTTGGGCGTTTGGGTGTCATGGCACTCACAAGGTGCCTTGAAAGCGGCACACCGCCCGGGCTGGGCACGTGTGGGATTTTGGAAAGCTTCTACAGCCATAAAACTCACTGTGACTTCTGGTGACAGTATCCGAAAATATGATCCCAAACCTTTCTACGCTCTCAAGTATTTTTTAGAGTACATAGAAAAATATTCTCTTTTTCTAAACTTACGCAGTATTCAAAATGCAACTATTGCTTTTCTCAAATCTCTCTCTAAAGCCCAGGCAGGTGGGAGGGCTTCCTTACATCCACAGACGAACGTGGCTCGTGTGTAGGAAAAGAGAGACTTTACAAAATAACACCGAAACACCTCATGTGGTGTTGTCACATATGAGAATACAAACACAGCTTTGGTGCAAAACTATTTTATGCCAGGGAGTCTGGAAGTAGCTGGTGTAAATAAATGAGCTTCAGAGGCAGCTAAGTATGTGCATATTAGGTGAGAAGTCTTATGCTCAGGAGAGCCTTACGGCGCTGCGTTACACACGTTAGCAGCTGCAGAAATCATGAATGTGCATTTACAAACAGGAATTGGAGGAAACGATGTTCTTTTCTTCAGTGTGCATAGAGAAAAAAAAAACCCAACGTTTTTCACACAAACTTTTCACACTGCTGCTTTTATTCTGCATACTCTGTGCATGATACCGGTCTTATTAACCTCTGCCTCCTGCACTCACCCATCAAGTACAATAAAATGGCTCCTCTGATGTCCTTGGTCTGCAGGGAGTTTCCAGAAATGGCATCTCTGCTGACATTGAAATAATCTGCAGTCCAAGGCAAGTATGCAAGTTATTGACGAGGCTGCCTGGCAGCGGCAGCCGGCTCTGTGAACTGCTCCATTCTTGTTTACTTAAAATCCTTTTCCTTCCTCTCTTTATTTGAGAACACAGTATGCCATGCCATGATGCTATCTAATAGTGGTCCCAACACACACAAGGGCCGGATGGGGACCGCGGCCCAATATTCGCAGCGGCACGGAGGAGTCGGTGCTCTCCGCTCTGCCGGCAGAAGCTGCGGACTTTCGCTGCCTCTGAAAATCAGGTTTCTGCTCTTGGCCTCCTGGCATCGGTCCCACAACAGGGTCACAGCGAGAGCAGATTATACCCACCGCATGACAGGAGTCAATTCCTACTGGCTCCAGGTAGCCACTGCTGCCACCGTTTCAATCAGTGTGCTGGTAATTAAAAATTGGTCAAGCTCCAGCCGCTTCCACCTGATACATTGGGCAAAAGCGTATGGATGAGAGGGACAGAGGGGTCCCGAGGCACAGCCGGCTGCTTGCAGACCCTGCACCACCCGTGCGGGGAGCCGGAGCCCTGTGGAGGTTGTGCACAGCTCAAACCTACTGAAGCCTGGCTCTTCTAGCAGCCTGCAGGGTGGGAATGAACCCAAAAAAAAATGTATGTTGGGGTCCACGCCACGGTGGGACGCAGCACTGAGCAGAGTGGAGCAGAGCGGGACACGGGCGGGCTATGGGCAAGGCAGCAGCAAAAAGTCTTGGGGATGATTTCAGCTGTCCTTAGGTTGATACGGCTCCTGGGAAGGACAGCTCTATCTTTTAGTAACTCCCTGTACTTTTCAATACAACAATAAATATATATTTATACATAAACATCGCCATGAGAGACCTTTCTCTGATAGCACTTGTAGCCTGCTACAGCTGAGAAATACCGAGTATCACATTTAAGTCCCTCAACCATCATTAACAAACCCTAGTACCTGGCCTCTTGACACACCGCCGGCTGTTCCCCAGTTACCCCTTACAGAAAGGGGTGCAAAACCAGGACAGGGAGCAACTGTTGCCCAGATCTCCTACAGCCACTTCCAGGCTGTCAAAAACCACGGCTCAATACGACATACTGAGATAAACCTGGTGCTCTGGCTTTGAGCCTTTGATCTTCAGCCAGTTCACAAGGAGAGAAAGAAGAAAAAGGTTAATCACGAACAGCTGATGTAGAAGTTGCTGGTCTGGTAGAAAAATGGCAGATTCCCCTGTAACGACCTACCTCCCGGAGCAGGAGCCTTCACCAGAAAGCAACTGCCTCCCTGTTGCAGGAACTGGCTGCACGACAGGTATTTCCAGAGGGAAGAGCAGATGAAAGTAGTTTTCCATCTAACCTGGGCACGGACTCATTGGGGATACCAAGGAAGGGGCCACAAAATGCGCTTGCAGGTCTAGCGGGTGTTTATGATACATGCTGCATGATTTTTCCAGCTAAGCCACAGTTTGAGTTTCCAAGCTGAGGGTTACACCCTGAGAAGTTAAATGGGATGCTGAAAAGTTTATAAATACAGAATATATGCTATTTCCCCCCTTGCTCTCACCCCCTTTCCGTGTGGGCATATGTATCTCTGAGTATGCACAGCAGCCCGGCCCTCGCCTGTTGTTTCCACCTGCTCTTGGCATGGCTCGGCTCGGCTGAACTGGTCCCACGTGGCACGCCAGCGCTGCCTGCTTCAGCTTGAAACCTTCCACCAGCGCAAACTGATCTCCACGCCAGTGCCACGGCCTCTTCTCCATGATATCTTTCTGGCCATTGGGGCTCTACAATGGGGGTAGAGGGCTCTACCCTCTTTTTCCTGCAAGGAAAGGGAGGGTCACCCCCAGCCCCAACATGGCCCCCGGCTGCTGGCACCTGCTCCTCCGCTGCCCCCCAAAACCCTGGGGCTCGTCGCACAGGACTTTTGCTAAGGAGGTTTTGGTACCACTCCCCTGTTTCCAACCAAACTGGCAGATGTTTGAAAGGTGATTATATCCGTACAGTTTCTTGTGAAAAACAGAAAAGGGGGGATAACGGCTGAGATCAGCGCCGCAGGAGTAAAAGGGGGACTGTGAGCAGCTCTTGCTGGGTCCCTCTGGCAGCATCAAGGGCTGACGATAACGTGGAAGAGAGGAGGCAAAGCTGGGCTCTGCTCAGTCTGGTGCTCACTAAAAATCTTGCTAACGAGGAGAAGAGGTGGACTTTGCACCAGGCTCAGGCCTTTCCCAGCTCCATCTCTGTTTGCCACCGAGATAGGCAGCACCGGGTGAAAACAAAGAGGGAGCAAGAGCAGCTGCGGGAAGCTTTTCCAGAGAATAAATATTTCTATTATTTCCCAGCCTGACTGGAAGCATTCATGGGCTGTGAGAAGATGGTTACTCCCTCAACTGCTTTACTTATCTCAGCTGCTCTAGGTGGTGGTTGTAGCAAATGGTACGCTCGCAAGATAACAGAGGTTTTAAAGGGCTGCTGTCTCGCAGAGAAAGGGAGATGCTGACTCAGCTGCTGGAAAAAATCAAGCAAAACATGGAAAAGGCACAAAAGTTTGTTCACAGCCTGAAGAGGAGAAAATAAGGGAGGGATTCTGAGAATAGGAAGACGCTGAATTCAGGGTGCATCCGCTGGCGAGGCGAGGGGGGAGGCCGGGCAGGCCAACAATAGAGCAAAACAAAACAACACAAAGGCAGGAAATGCAGAAGTTCAGGTTCACACAAAAGTTCAGGTTCACACAGCGCGGCCAGGGCAGCTCTCCCACGTACAGCGCAGGTACGGGACCCCACACGGCCATGGCACCCGTGACGTGGCTGCACCCACCCGGGATTTTCGCAGCTCTGCCCCCCGCACCCCGAGCTGTTTGGTGGGTGTTTTTTCTTTAAATAAGCATGTAACACCTAGCAATGGGGCTGTGGAGCTGAGCTGACGGTGCGAATGGCACAGCATACAAAGTATCTACACAAAGATGTTTTTATAGTATGCTGGAAAAGCAGAGTATTTTTTTCAAAGCCAAAAATGATTAAAAATCAAAATAGCGGATGTCCCTGTGACTTCTGCTTGCTGAGGATTTGTTAACTCACTAGACAAGTTTTACAGTCCAGCTACTTTAGCTTTGATGAGATAACCAGACCACTGTAAAATGTGAAATCTATATTACCGTGCCTCCTCAGTGCTGATATTTCTGTAAGCATTTAGGCAGGTAATATTAAGCACCAAAGCAGGAGCATATCAGCAGTTAATTTTCACTCACTACTAATTGTGGGGGTTTTTTTGCTATAATGTTCATAGCGAACAATATTTACAGAGGGCTTTTAATACTTGTTAACCAGAGGGTCTTCACAGGTTTATTTCCATTGCAGAAACCAGCATCACTAGATGCTGAGCAAGACGGCAAAGCAACAGCTGCGGGCATAAAGGACAAAACCACACGAAACTCAGCTTGGTTAGCAGGCGTATTTAGACTCAAAGATAAAATGGTTCATGTAGACTTCAAAACAAAACGTTAGATGGGAACTGAATTCATTCGTATGTCTCGACGACTACCCTTGGTCCTTAGCCGTGGTGGCAGTGGTTCCCCGGGCCATGGGTTCGTGAAGCCTCTCCAGTCGGCAGAGGGGACATTGGACACCCTCAGCCTGCCAGGAACCGCGCTTGCAAGAGTGGCATCACCCTTGCTGCTGCTGAGGTGGGGCATGGCTTTTGGAAGCTGAGTGAGGAAGTGCTGGTTTCCATAGCGGGGCTTCTCCCTGTCCTTACGGAGGTGCCATTCCCAATGTTTTGGGGGTTGCACACAGCCCACAGCTGAGCCCCAGCCCGGCTTTGCTGCTGCCAGAACAGCTGAGCTCATTAGCATGTAAAGGAAATGAAACTGCAGCTCCCGGGCTGCTTTGGGTGCGAACCAGGAGACCATAAAGCCACGTAGAAGACACACAGATCCCCGTGTGTCTCAGACCCTGGCAGAGAAGCAGAAGGCTCCAACAATTTTTGATGGGGCAGCACCGTTTGCCAAGGATACCTTGGCAGGAGGGAGATGCCTTGCTCCCGTTTGGCTTCTGTGCTGCTGCTGGAGGAGGGAGGGCAGAGCCCACAGAGGAGACCCACTCTCACCGCAGCCAAGCAGCAGCGTGCAAACGCTTCTGGGCAGCCAGGGGGTCTTATCTAGTGCCTGTAAATCTCCACGTAAATTTATAGCACTATATAAAAGTTTAAAAAGAAGGAAGAGACTGCTGCTCTGTAAGGAAAGGAAGTGGTGGGGAAAGGAGTCAGAACAGGCTTAATTTGTGCAGTAGCCTGGAAAGAGTCCATAGGGAGTTTAAAAAGCAATCGTATTTTGGATCCTGAAATTAAGCAGCAAGCCGCTCGCTGTTTGGCTGAGGGTGAAGTGGTCAAATGTCATGACACATGAGGGAAAACAGCAGCTTTCCATCTCCTGTGGGAGCCCGGAGTGAGGGGTTTACATGGGGAGGGAGGGTTACCCCACCAGAGGAATACAAAAACCAAACCAAACCCAATCCCCCCCCCCAAAAAAAAAAAAACAGGACAGGAAAGCATGGACGGAAATTTCAGCAGAAGGCCCAAGACTGCCGCAGCAGCAACAGACAGAGGCTCTAGTGTGGCTGGAGAAAGGAAGAGGATGCACAGGGGTGGGGGGGGGAGGGAGAGGGAGGGCTGGGGATTATAAACCACTGTCAGCTTAATTTCATTTCCCAGGAAAATAAAAAAACTATTTGTAGGCACATGGATGAGAACAAGGAGATGAGATTCAGCCAAGACAGGTTTGTCAAGAACATATTGCATCAAATCAAATTAATTTCCTTGTGTGGTAAAGTAATAGGCTTCGTGGATATACTTGAGGTTAGCAAGGCTTTTGACAGAGTCTTCCAAACATCCTCCTAAGTAAATTGGGGAAGCACGCTCTAGCCCAAACTCCTGCAACACAACTGAAAATCAAATTGGAAACTGTACGAAAGCATTTAGCTTATGGTTAAAAGCAGATTCTCTGAGACCTCCCAGAACCCGATGCAAACAGTATTTAGTAGGGAACAGAGATCATAGCTTTCATGGAGAGCTTTGAAATATTTCAAACGGCAACATTCATGCTTAAAAAAGTCTTGATTCGAAATGACAAAGTGGAGAAACACTCATACAATCCAATGAGAAGCAGCACAGTACTACAGTTATGCAGAAATAATGCATGGAGGGATGACCATCCAGGGGATCACCAAAGGGACCTCTGGGAGAACAGAGGATCACAAGCCGAGCATGAACCAATGTCGTGCCACAACAAAAGAGGGAAGCTGGCTACCGTGAGGTGTGAAGGGGAAGAACTGAAGCCCCAGGTGAAGCAAGCTGGCCGCATGGACTGTCCCAACCCAAACAGGGTGGCCAGTGCAAGGACCTGCTTTAAGACTGACCAAAGGGAGCAGTCTGGAAGGTCCAACCTGCAGGGAAAGACTGGGCAAACCATTGGTCAGTCTGAAGGCAAAAAGACTGAGGGGATCACATAACTGATCTCCAATGTAGAAAACGCTGCAGCAAAGGAAGAGGGATCCTTTGGTTCTCCATGTTCACGGAGAACAGGAGTAACAGGAATAGGCAAAAATTACGGCAAGGGGAGTAAGCTAAAATGCAAGGGAAGCACGGCATGGTTTGTGGGATCTCCCTCTCTCAAGGTCTTCAGGAGCAAGTTAAGCAAATATGACCAGAAGAGCCTGAAGGGTGGTGAGCCCTCTTTTAAGGCAATGGATTTGTTAGACCTCCAAAGGCCCCTGGCAGGCCAATGAGAGGCAAATATACATTGACATAGTAGTGAAATAAAGTGCTTGAGCACTAGCCCTATCAGTAATAACTCAGGGTATACAGTCTAATAACTTAACAGGACAATTTAGGTTATTTTGTTTAGGACCTGGATGATGTAAGACCAGAATCCAGAGTCAGGGTGAGTTTTACTACTACCTTCAATACAGCCAAGTTTTCACCCTGGGATTCCGGCTTTCTCCACCATCAACCACAACTCTCAATAATAATGTTTATATCACCCATTTTTATTAGCTATTTCTCCACTGCCCGATCAGTCGCTCTGTGAAATGCCTAAGACAGCCTGGCCTTTTAAAATTACACACAAACATGTAAGGGCTCCAACAGCTTTTTCCATACCCGTAGGCACCACTGCCTGCACCCAGGTCAACATGTCCTATTATCTTCATGTTTTGCTTTGCTGACATTTATGAATTCCACTGCTCAGTTAAAGAAAATTTTATTGGGCTAAGAAAGCAGGATATGGTGATGTTCATTACTGGTATAACTTCTCCTTTCATTCATCATAGCCATAATTAATTTTCTAGTATGGGTATAGGCTGAGATTTAAAGCCATTCTTGTGAAATGAATTAGCCCTTTTCTCATCTTATTTGGAGTTCCCTATTGTGAATATACTCCAAGTGTAATAGAGAGGCAATTTATGAGAAAGAAATCTCATCTGTGTCCTATTCCTTGCCCTCTCTCTGGTGATTTTATTATGCCAGGGTGCCTCTTCCCATTTGTTTAGAGGGCAGGCTGCATTCGTTATTTTAAGTTCAACAAGTTGTTTAGCATACATCAGTGCACAGCGGGACGTGGAGACAGGCCTTGAATGCATGACATCCAACAGTCAAAGAATGCAGTTGGGGTCTGTGGGTGAGGGATGTTGCTGCACGTAGCATCTCAACACCAAGGAAATCCTTAACTAGGGCTCATGGTGGTCCAAGACTCAAATCCCACTAAGCCACAGATCATTCCGGGGGGAGAAGCTGGACGTAACAACTTGTGTGTATGAAGCCTGACCTAACCCAGGGCTGATACCCTGGCATCAGCACACCTCCCATCACTCCCAGTCTGGTGGGCAACGTGGCTGAAAATGCAAAGATGGGATGGATCAACCATTTTCATCCAAAGAGGAGTCTGCTATTGCTGAATCTGCTGAGATTTAAAGCCATCCTTCTGAAATGAATTAGCCCCTTTCCTCATCTTATTTGGAGTTCCCTGTTGTGAATATAATCACAGCAGTGTGTGGAGAAAGCTGCCGACTTCTGGGAACGAGCATTCAGCTTCAAGGGAGTTCAAGAAAGCTGAACGGAAGAAGCAAAGGATTTTGCAAAGCAATGCAAAGCGATGACAATGCTCCAAGGCCCTGCTCGGGGACTCTGGTGTTTGCAAGCAGCTAAAGCTCCCCAGGCCTTTGTAGAAAAGTTTGCACCTTTTGGTTGTGTCAGAAAACTTCAGTGCTGAAAATTTCCCTGTTGAGGTGGAGGCAAAGGTTTTTCCATGTTGCTAGGCTCTAGGCTTGTTGGTGTGCAGGCAGTTCCCTAGTTAAACCATGGGGTAATTATTCAGAAACTTAAAAAAGTCCCGTGGCATCAATTGTTGACTCCAAGCCTTTTCTGTTGTTTAAAGTAAACATCTTGCACAGACGAACAGATCAGGGCGATCACACAGCTATAATGGTCCTCTTGCAGGAGGACACATGGATGTAGCTGGAACCAGGGAGGAAACAACCACGGTGCCCAGCGATGCCCCTATCAGCAGCTGGGGCAGCTGCATGGGCTGATGCACCATGACCACCATCTCCACTGCTGCTTCGAGGCTGGTATGCTGACAGACTATAATGGCTTATCTTAATGGGTTGGGCTGCAAAGTACCGCAGCTCACAAAGCATGGAGTGCAACTGCGTTTGTAGTTTAAACCATCCTGCTCTCTGTCCTGGGAAAATCTCCATCTACCTTAGTACTGAATTTTTATTAATTGACCACTTAGGCAGTTTGCATGCAGATTTCAGACAAGACAAAGAGGATATTTTGCTGGTTTAATTTCAACCCAGTTGAATTAGCACCAGTAACTTTTCACAGATTTTACCTTTGGAAAGCGGTTGCATTTGATTTTCCAGAAAGCTGTGATGTAGCTAATTAAAACCACACATATCATCCTAACATCATATCCTCACTACTGAACTTCTAACCTGACATAAATACATTGCATACTGTAACCTGTTTCTCCTGATTATTAACCTTGAACATGGCAACCTATAAATCATCAGTGAAACAGCTGGTGCTCAGCATTGCCCCAAAGGTGTATGATTACGATCATTTTATATATATCTTGGTATGCAGACATGAAAAATTCATTGAAGAGCTTGGTATTGTAAGACTTATTGTAATGAATTTTCTTAAAAACATAGATCATGCTTAAAATAGGTGTCTGCTTATTATAAGGTAGCCATTTATATCTTCCTGAATTACTTGTGCATAGCTTGGCTGATTTCTTAGAGTCAAATGTGATTCCTAAACAAATTCTGAGTGGCCAGTTTGCCTGTACTTCAGGGTGAGATTTTAATTTTTAGCTTTATGCCTTTATTTCTATGGGGGCCAGCACTCAAATGTGCAAAAATATCAAAAGGATTACGGATTCTTCGCGGTTGGAGAGTCCTCTGCAACACTTGGTGTTACATCCATTGCTACTGGGGTTTCAATAGCTGCCGTTAGCATTTTAGCTGTGGGTATGATAGATGTAGGTTTACATGAGGTTTGGTGCTAGCAAACACAAGAATTGTGCAACTGTAAACCAGGAATAAATCAAAGGGAATAAACTTACCATAAAACAGGACATAAAACCAGAACTTGAAAATGAGCTTGTAAAAACCACTAAATCTGCTGGCCAGGACCTCAAGGAACATGGAGAGTTAGTCAAGAGGGAGTAGGTCACCTGGTGACATTTTGGTCTTCAGGACGGTGTCCTCACCTTCTCTGTCCTCCCAACAGCCAAGTACATCTACACAGTCTGTGCCAGCTAAAAATGTGCTGTGATTTAAAGCTACCTAGCACTGATCTAGTGAGCACCGAGAAGCCTGTGCCACATGTTCCTATCCGGCACACATTTTGCAGGGAGGCTCTAACTGCTTGTATCCAAGGTTGAGTGGTTGTTAGCAGGTGAAGGGAATCATGAGGGAAAGGCCCTGCATTTTGCTACTGATTCACACCAGCAATTTATCATCTTGCGGACGAAACCATTCTTTTCTGATAGGTTACAAGAGGCTTTTGTCACCTCTGGCTCCCCTCCCTCCTGAGGCTCCTCTGTCAGAAACCTTGCCTAGGATGGGATGGGGGGGAGTTCCTTCTTGTGCCAGCCCTGGCCATGCATTTTTCCCAGGATAACAGAGTCCATGAGGGAAGCTCTCCCTGCCCTTGCTGTAGTCTCCATTAACAAAGCACACCGATACAAGAACTCCATCAAGGACTCCTTTACTGCATCAGCCACATACCCCTTCAGTCTTCACCTTGCGCTGGAAGGGCATCACTGTCACCTTGAACCAGGAAGGGAAATCACAGTATTCCCACAGAAATCTCCATGTTCCTCCCAGAACTCCTGGTTCTGATTTTCCCCCTGACAATTTTTGTTCGCTGCAAGCAGCAGACACACAGCCATTTGCGTGCAACCCTATTGCACATTGGTCATCAGGGAGATCAGTGCAGATTTGATTTGCTTTTGCCTGCTCACAGCATATGCTCCCTTACCTATCAGAAAGAGTGAAGACAAACATAAAACCCAGCTCCACAATCGCTTTCAGATTATTTCTGCAGTGCAAACAGTAAAGGCTCAGCAAGAAAAGCTGATACCGCTGCACGCAAACGTTGCTTGGGTCACCACAGCCATGAGGCCTAAGAAGAGATCTAAAAAGCTACCTCTCCACAAGGAATAAATGAAGCACATGGCAGAGAAGTGTAATTTGTTCCAAGTTAGTTAAGATCCTCTTGGCACACCAGCTTGCAACTGCTTTAGGAAGACTTCATTAAATAGCATGCAAGAAAGCCCACTCATCCTTTAGCTTGTATACAATGAAATCTACTGACGAAAACAGTTTCGCAAACCCTATTCCAAATCCAGGTTAAAAACATCCACCTCTGAAACGGTTGTAGTCAAACGCTACACATATTCAAGTGCTGTTACTGCATAGCGTGATCCCTACTAGCCATCAGCAGAGAAGCTGATCCAAATTCATTAGAGGCTGTTACATACAAAGGGTGCCAAGAAGAGCTGACAAACATGAGGTATTTAGCAGCACGTACTGAAAACACGCTGAAAGATCTTTTGGAGCTTGCCTCTCATGGCTTCTAGAAAATTGCTTTTTTCCTTTGGATTAAATATAAATATACAGTAGGTAAGAAATTATGGCAGCTCTTCATGTGGCAAGGGAAACTAATAGGGCAATGAAAAAGCTTGCTCAAGTGAAACACTGAGTGTTTAAAGCCAGCAGATGCCTTTTTCTTTTCCCGGATGCTCCTTTTTAGTGCAGTTGTACAGCGCCAATAACAGAAGGTGCTCCTTGGTAGGAACTGGTACTTGGAAAGCTGGACTTAAGGCCTTTTCAAAACTACCAATTTCTGCTAAAAGACCAGCGGACACTGGAAACATCAGCACTTCCTGCTATCTGACAGAAAACAGACAAGGGTGGAAAAAACCAGGAATATTATCTTCTCTCTGTCCATCCCTGATGTATCCACAAGCTCCCTTATTGAGGCAGCTGTAAATAAAGCCAAGGAAGAAATTAGAGGAGGGCTTTTCACTCCCGCATGACTAGGAAGAAAGAGGCTGTTAGCTTAGAGTGTACTAAATCTTCAGCAATCTACCATCTTAATTTCGTATTTGCCCCATCAGCACAGCAATGTGTACAGCAAAAGCCTTTTGAGGAGAACATGAACAAATCCTGCCACTTAAAACAAGTGTCTGAACATGCAACTTTGGTAACCTCGTTAGGTGAACCAGCTTCACCTAAGGTGAAGATCCAGGTATGGCCAAAGGAGTGTTAAAGAAACATGAATGACAATCAACCCTCCTTCTGAAGAAGCCTGTGTACTGATTTATGTTCACATTTTTATGACGTACTATGCAGTCAAAACAGCAAGCGGTCCCAAGGTCGAGTGGTAGCAAGTTGCACAGCAGCAGCAGCAGTCGTAGTCCTATCCTGAAAGTGGGACTCAACGGGATGAGAAGCGAGACCCAAAGCTTGTCACGCGGTTTTACGTGGAAGCAGGAGACAGCAGAGCGAAGCTGGCAGATTTGGTGTCTCACAGTGGGGTAGCAGGTTTGCCATCGTACAGCGGCAGCAACTGATTGGGGGGGGTGTATTACGACAGCCCGAGATGTAATGAAGATTGTCATGTTCAAGGATGAGCTGAAGCCTCTTACCCAGGCAGTCCTAATCAGGGTGGTTTGAGTACCGCATGATTGTTGCTAACGTTAGCCTCACAACATCTCTGTGAAGAAGGCAAGTGTCATTCTTCATTCTGAAGATTGGGAACTGCAATTAAAGCAACCGCCTTGGGGAAGCAGACAGAATTAGAAATTGAATCTGGAGTCCTGGTCTGCCGATTCGCCCATGGGCTCACCCTTCAAACTTGTGAGTAGGCAACTTAAAATAGTCAAAGGGCACTTTTTACCTGCAGCCCAAGAGACACGCTCCCCCAGACTCCAGTGATAGCTCCAGCCTAATCAAACGGGCACAAAAGAGCAAATGCTGCTTGCAAAACAAAGCACATACCCCACTGGTCACTAGAGTGCTACAAGCTGGAATCAATGCGATGATTGTGACAGCTGAGAACAAATTCAGCTATGTTTGACAACTTCCAGAAAATATTGGCAGAGGACAGGGAGTCTGCACTGCCCAGCAGCACCTTTGTGAATTGATTAGCCATATAGCAGATGGCAAGCCTGCTGCAGACTGAGACAGCAGAAGATGGCCAGTCTGGTTGAGAAGAACTTGAAGACAACTGGGAAGAAAAAGCATGTCCTTACAGTGACAGTCCAAAATGATATTTTGGAAATGTCAGATGCATGGCAGATGAGGAACAGGACGGATTTTTAACATTTTCTTCAACTACTTATTAAGAGCACCTGTCTAGCTCGTAAAACAAAATTATATAGCTCAGTTTAAACCTTTCACTTTCACCTCTTTCCTTAGCAAAAATCTTTAAAGAAAATATCAAAAAACATTTTTTCTTTTTAAATATTCTTTTAAACAGAAATCATTCAGGAAACAACTGATATGTTTGAGAGAACTTACGTGCTTTCGCTGAAAGTGGGTATGCCTTGAAAGTTTGATTTTAGGAAAACATATTCTGGACAAAGAGCAAAGGCTTTGCTTCCCTCTTCCTGCCACATATTTTTGGGAGGGGTTTGGCACATGTTTGGAGAAAATTCATATTTTTAATGGTTTTAGGAAATGCCTTAGGCTATTCAGAGTCTGCACAGCTGCTCATCAGTAGCCAGCCATGGCTGAAGGAGCAGAAACTATGGATCGGAGAAATATGCCATCTTTGTCTGGTGCAGAACAATGCCGCTGCAGTGAAATACAATGGCCGTCTCTTATTTTCCACTAGCCCTTAGGAAAAAAAAAAAAGGGGGGGGGGGGAAGGAAGGATCATGGGGTTTCCTTGCAGGGCCTCTGGGCAGAGGGAGCTAACATTAGCTCTGCGCTCACAGATATGCAAATCCTACCCCGGGCTCAACAATAGCAGAAGCCCTGTGGGAGGAGACCGATAGCGGCTGCTGCTCCCAACTCCTGCGCCTGCAAAGCCCACAGGTTCCCGGGACTTCCCAAAAACTGGAAGGTCAAAGAATCGTCCAAGAAGAGCTGCAAAAGCTCTGGTTATCGGAGCTGACCGCTCATCGCCTGCAGAGCACACCATTACTAGGCATTTTAAAGCTTGCAGTTTGCCTGCCATTCGTTTTACGGATGCAACTGCCCAAAAGATTGATGAATCCATGCTTCAACGTCTCTCTATTGCCGCATAGGTTAATAAGGCTCACGTATAAAAAGTTGGAACTAAAGAAAAAAGGAGCTTCTGCAGTGAGACCCCAATTAACAATGNATACATGATGTGTCGTCTCTTCTTCTACACTTACACACAAAAAAAAAAAAAAAAAGGGGGGGGGGGGAAGGAAGGATCATGGAGTTTCCTTGCAGGGCCTCTGAGCAGAGGGAGCTAACATTAGCTCTGCGCTCACAGATATGCAAATCCTACCCCGGGCTCAACAATAGCAGAAGCCCTGTGGGAGGAGACCGATAGCGGCTGCTGCTCCCAACTCCTGCGCCTGCAAAGCCCACAGGTTCCCGGGACTTCCCAAAAACTGGAAGGTCAAAGAATCGTCCAAGAAGAGCTGCAAAAGCTCTGGTTATCGGAGCTGACCGCTCATCGCCTGCAGAGCACACCATTACTAGGCATTTTAAAGCTTGCAGTTTGCCTGCCATTCGTTTTACGGATGCAACTGCCCAAAAGATTGATGAATCCATGCTTCAACGTCTCTCTATTGCCGCATAGGTTAATAAGGCTCACGTATAAAAAGTTGGAACTAAAGAAAAAAGGAGCTTCTGCAGTGAGACCCCAATTAACAATGCTTGCATCTACATACTCCAAGCAAACTTTCTAAATGGGTGGGTTGGGCTTTTGTTTTTAATGTAGACTACAATTATCAGGATTTGATGAAGTCCCTGACTTCATCAGCTATCACCGATATCTAAATTTTTGAAGCTAAGACTGAGGGAGTACAAGTAACAGATTGGAAACTACCAGCATTGAGCTACCGCAACACAAATAGCTCAAACTATTAAGATTTGATGGTTTTACCAGTGCTGACAGCAACCTATAAAAGCTGGAGAAACAAAAGCATTCAGTGACGTGGATTTATCCCCCTTTAGAAAATGTATTTTTGCACTATAGTTCATGTGATCCTAAATCTTTGCTATTTTGCATCAAATCTATTACCTAAAGCTGCACGCCGACTGAGCTGGCACATTCACCTTATGTTCGGAAGGAGGTTTTTGATTGCTTCCAAAACTCCCATCAAACTTTGATCACAGCAACTGTCAATGCTTAGAACATCGTTTCCTTCACATATTTTCCTCGGAACAGCTGACTCAAGCTAGCGATTAGAACAGATGCCTAAACCATCATCTCTCTACGTAAGAAGCCAACTTCAGGTCTTTCCAAGGCACAGTCTCACTTGAAGCCAAAGATGGGTACAAACAGGTTACTTATACAGCACGTGCAGCAAAACCTGCAGCCAGCGCGCTCTCCCATTGAGCAGAGTCAGGAAATGTTCACGGGCTGGCACCTCTCGGGCGCCGAGGGAAGAATTTGGAGGCAGCAGGACCGAGAGCCCTCAGGTGCCCTGACATTAAGGATTCAGAGGTAGCTGAAACGCATGGTGCAGAGCAACTGGAGTCCTAAACGTCCCAAGTGGCTTTGTATGCAATACAAAATTCAATGGGAAGCTTAATACTGGAAATACAATCGATTACCCGCCCCCCAAAGCACTTATTTTGCTGCACTAAATGGCAAAGGTCCTCAACCGAAGAAGCATGTGTTATTCCAATAGGCAGTACACTTTGACATTTGACATTGATATGAAATAAGAGACTGAAGCTGACAGAAGATACTTAGGACTAGTTTAGGGGTTTGTCTGCTACTTCAGCAGTGACAGTTTTCAACACCTGTACTTGAACCAGTTCTTCTTTACAGTCCAGTTCTTAAAAAAGAAAAATGCGTCTTTAATAGCCTGAGCAGATTTGCTGTTGTTTTGTTGTTTCCCTTGGCAGGACTGCACACAGAAAAGGATGTTAGCATGCAGACCACTGATGTACTTTGACACAGATACTTTCTTCTTTAAGCAACAACAACAAAAAAAGGCCACTTGCACTCCTTGTTACCCCCATTCACATTTCTGTGACCATTAGGAGGTCCAGCAAAAACTGGTTGGTGGCAAAGGAAGGCGTCTCATCGAGACAGACAAAAAGGGTGCTCCAGATGTGAATCAAGTGCAGAATAGTATCTGATCTAAGCATCTTACTCACGTAAGCTTTTATTCATTTAGACACACTTTAAAACTCCGTAAGAATCTTTGCAATAACTAACATGTAAAAACTCTGTGTCAAATCAAAGAAAAACCTTCATATTTTCATGTAGTACATTTCTTGGACATTAGATGGCAATCCCCCCACTTCATTTTTCGTACCAGGGGCCCATATCCCTTCCAAAAATCAAATGTCACCTTCTTCTCAACAGGTGAGTGGTCTGCTTGGCCTGTAGGAAGCAAGGTTGTTTGGAAAGCCCATTCAGAGTACAGAGGCTCCCCCATTACCATGGCATTCATTTTGTTTCAACAGTTCTCCAGTTTCGATTTTTCTTTGATTAGGAAAGGCAGATGAGTAATACTGTTATAGAGGAACGCTTGTAATACAGGGGTAAGAGTCACTTATTTGTCCCTTGGACACCCTATGCCATGACTTGGATGTTTCCGTGCCAAAACCTATAGGCGGAAATAGGTGGTTACCAGAATTTCCCCCTCATTTCGACAGAGGAATGGGGTTAGGAGAAGAAAGGGGGGTTAGTGTAGCATTTAACAATATAATTTCTAGTCTTGCCAATTAAAAAGGGCCCTCCCAAGGGATATCATTAGTCTGTGTAAATCTTTGCTGGAATTATAAAACTGAGTTGTTTTTTTTTTAAAAAAAAAGCCTATTTGGTACTAGTATGTAGAATACACACAACAGGAAGCACCTACCAACTTTTACAGTGGGGATTCTATAGGTCAAAGAAAAAAAAGAAGACAGAAGACATTCAAACAACTTAAATAACGGCTCAAACGAGTTCAACGGAGTATGTAACACACCTGATCAAGTTAATGTACCTTGGCTTTCAGCCTCACTTCTACGTGTGATGTTTTAGAAAGAGGCAGGAATAACACACCTCGTCAACCGTTCAGTGATGTACATGGTGGGGGGAATCCCTCCTGACCTTCATTAACTCCGTATGATCTATTTAAGTGGCACTACAAGACATCCTGACATCTATTCATTTCCACAGTGCATGCCTGTGGTTCATTCACACAAAATTCACTTCCTAAGCCTTCATTTCTCATCTACTTTCATCGTTCATGAAACGTTCTTTTCAGGCCAAGTTCACCCCTTTTCATACACCCCCCTCAGGACCGAATTTTGGTCTTGCAATACTTGTCCATTTGAGCTCTCGTGCAAATTCACAGTGGATGCGAGAGTGAGGTTTGCAGCTCTCCAGCATTCCAAATGCACAGATAATATTAGTCCTAAGATGGGGGTCCACCCACAGCTGGCTACTCAAATAGCTAATTTTTCATGTACTCTACTGAAAATCTAACCTTTTATCCTCACTCTCAAGATGGTTGTGTATGTGCATGTCAAGGTGACAACACTGTGAAAACAGAAGTTCTCAAATGGTACATTATCTCGAATATCAAAAGGTCACAAAAGGGTACAAATCGGTAGCTCTCCAGAAGAGACACTGGTTTTTATGAAAAGTGGGTCAGTTTTAGTTTCATGTAGGTTGTTTGACACAGTGGTTTCTGGCATCACAAGCTCTGGTCTACAGGATACCACAGAGCCTTTGTATCCCTTGCTGTCACTACAGCATTGTGTTTTTCTACCCATTAACCAAGGATAAATGACCTAGATATTGTGCCTATTAAAGCCTCATTTTTCTTTTGCCCTTTTGTTCTTTAGTGTACCACATTATCACATGCTGAACACATTTTAAAGTATTCTCAGTCTCTCATGCCCCTTTGAAGGAGTAAAGTAGGGGTTTTAGTGTGCATTTCTGTAGAGTTACTTAGAATGAAAAATATGAAGGTAATTCAAGGTTTCTCTTCCTTCTTAGTCCCTTGCAGACAATCACTTCAGCATTTACAGCCACTAATCTATAAAGAATATAGCAGAAAAATGCTATAAAAAAGCCACAATGCAAATACAGAAAGCGAACAGCAGTTGTGATGTCCCTAAACACTACATTCTATAATTACATCTCTGCATATCATGGGTCACTTTTATTAAAAGCATCATTACTACAGTTGGCAGCAATTTACATCTTATCTTACATGATAGCAGTTTCCAAAGAAAAAAAAATAAAAAGACATCACAACAAAGAAAAACAATACATTTACAAAGTCATGTCTGTAAACTTCAAGGCTAGTTTAGAGTTGAGGTAATGCTGTTTAGCTTTGTGGCTAAAGTAACAAAGTCCTTTAATTTAAAAAAGGTACCTGATTTTTTTCTTTTTGTTTATACCAGTGCATTACAAGATCACGAGACGATTAAACTGTAGCTTTATCCTGTAAGAACCTTCTCCGCGGGTTAATTTCCAAAAGGTACTCTTCACATTCAACAGCTGCCTTATTATTGCTGTGTCTCAAGACAGAGACATTCACACTATCATGAAGATTGTCAGAGAGAGAGTGTGTGTGTGGGTGTGTGCGCGCATGTGAGCGGGTGAACTCCCATACAGTCAAAATGAAGCGCGAGTACGATATGTATGGTAAATTTCATCTTGACCTTCACAGCAAAAAAAAAAAAAAAATAAAAAAATTAAATATATAACTTCATCCTTCCTTTAAGCAGCACTTCCTTCTATTAGTGCCACTTGATTACAAATTGCTGCTTAATTCATAATACCAATGGTACCAAAAGAAAAAAAAAAAGCAGAGCATTATGTCAATTTCCTTAAAAAGACATGATCACCTCTCAAATTTCATCTCTCCTAGGGATAATAAATAATGCACTGCACAATACTTAATGACCAAGATACCTTTTGACACATCTGTATAACATGACTTGAACTTTTTTTTTTTTTTTTGCTACACTATGTTACAGAACAGCTTATAAAAACTAAGTATGGACATTAACTGTGAGTGTAAACAGTAGGACTACCACTTGTCAAAAGTTTAAAACACTTTAACTGTAACTGGTACTGGTTATTCATCATTTTCATTGTTTTCTATTTCTTCCCCCCCATCAAGTGAGTCTAATTCTTCACCCTGTGCTATTTCATCTTCTAAAACGGAGGAATCTGCAGTTTTATCAAGGCTCTCCTCTGCATCACTGCCTTCGAGATTTTCTTCATCTTTAAAGGCAGTTCCTTCAGTTTTGTCAGTAGCCTTCTCTTCGTTGGAGCCCACTGTGTTCTGAAGTCCTGCTAGCGCTGGGAAACCGGGCAGAGTCAATCCTCCCAGTCCTGGAGGTAGAAACATAGATGGATAGAAGAGGCCAGGAGCCATGGTAGACAGCAGGAAAGGATTGAAGGCCAGAGGGTTTGTGGGCAATCCAGTGTTGGTGGTGGTGGTAGTGGTGGCAGTGGCGGTAGTTGCCACAGTAGCAGCACTGACAGATCCATTCGCAGAGTCAGTAGCAGAAACAGTGTCTGTGCTTTTCTCAGAGTCTTTGTTCTCCTCTTCATTCTCATTTTTCTTCTCTTCAGCTTTTGAAGCGCCATCCTCAGTCTCTCCTTGACCGGAAGCAGTAGTGGCATTTCCAGTAGTAGCCGTTATCGGGTTATTCAACAATCCGCTTAGTCCGAACATATTGGGCAATCCTGCCATCCCTGGCAACATCAGAGGCAACATGGCAGCTGGATTTTTAGCATCCCCCGCAGCAGCAGCAGCTGTTGCTAGCCCTGGCGGGAAGCCCATGAGGCCTGCGAGCTGGAGAGACTGCAGGTTCTGTAGGTTCTGGAGGCTTGTGAGGTCCATTCCAGCAAACAGACTGTTCATTAGTAGTGGGTTGATTCCCGAAGTTGATGCTACAGCAGCAGCTGCTGCAGCTGCTTTGGCAATTTCACTTTTTGGCCTTCTTCCTCTTCTGCTTGCTCCTTCCTCCCTCACAACAGGTCCAGTGAGAAGACGGTCAAACATGGACTCTGGAACAAAACCCTGAAAAGGGGATGTGAAAAAACAAGCTTTATTCTCGATTAGCTTTTATAGTTTTCAGCAGTTAACTGATGACGGTGGAAGAAACAGAAGGGATTTCAGCATACTCCAAAAGTGATTTGTTTTTCAACCCTGGCAAATCATGACTAGCTAGCTACTAAAGTGAACGGCAGTAGAACATGCAAGAAAAACTGAGGAAAGCAAAGTCACAGATTTTTTACATTTAAACACAACAGTAAAACAACACATGCTGAAACTCTGTAGCTTCATTAAAAAAACCCACCCTGATATACAGCAGTTATGAGTTTATACCTTCATACTTCATACTGAACTTCAGTATAGTAATATTTTATTAAAATGAGTATTTGCAGAACTGTACCCTTTATTTTCAAACAACTGTCGTAAAATAAAAGGCAGAAAACCTAATCCTTTGATGCTGCCTGTTACCAAGATGATGAATCCTATTTCTGTTACGAATGACAAATATTTTCTTAATAGTTCCTAATGTATGAATACCTGTGTTTACTAAGGATCGTTGCTTTTAAGAAAAAAATAATGCAAAACAAATGCTGAAGGCTGCCTTACTGTAGCTGATTTTTCAAGTGTACTTCAACCCCATACAGCAGCCTCCCCTCTGAGCTGGGTAACTCCCCCCCAGACACTACAATTTCCTCAGCTCAAAACCAGCTATGAGATAAAGACTTAATAATCAATTTACACAGCCTTCAACTTTTCTGTGCTATAATCTACAGTGAAGCATGGAATGAGAGTTTCACTTACAGACTGTTTAACAATGTCAGTCCAATCTGGAGCAACAGCAAATTCAGGATTTTCTTCCAGCCATCTTGGCAAGTCCTTCATTGGAGGGGCCATAGCTCCACCCATCTAATGCAAAACGCAAGGCCAATTACTTAAAAAAAAAAAAAAACAAAACCAAAACCAAGCAACTATTTATACGGACATTTTCTATCTGTGCACTTTTATCTCTGAAGAATGGCAGTAAAGACTTTCAGTTCAGAATGTGGAAAACTACATGGAAACCAGCTAATGATACTAGAATTGAGAAGATCATGTTTTAAAAAAATATAGTAAAATGCTGCAGCTTAGGCAGGACTAGTATTGAAATTTGTATCTGATATAAGGACAAAATGTGCTATACAGTTTCAAAAAGTAAGCGTTATTTTCTCAAGTGATTAATATGAACATATCAGAAGAGTAAAGAAGAAATTAAAGGAACTGGGTGGTACATTCCAGTAAGAGTAACTGCCAGTGCCAAATTATTAAACTTTTTTAAAAAAAGCTTGGAGTAGAAAACCTGCTTTCCACATGCAAAGACATTATTAAAGACCTCCACTGAACTAACAATTTTTACCTTCTTTCCATTTCGTTTATTTACAACAGGTACCCTTTCTTCTCCTGTCAAGGTGTTTATATCCAGTTTATTAGGGTTTCGACATCTGTGTCGTTTTTGCTTCGGCTTCTGAAATGGGGAAAACAGCACATCTGCACTCTTCTGGAAAGAAGAGAAATGTATTGCTTTTTAGTTTTTCATTTTCTTAACAAAAATCACCAATCATGGAAACCCTTCTCACAACAATTTTAAGAAGGGGCCAATTACTTTACCCTCAGATTATCTCAGAAAAATCTTTTTCCTTATCAGATGAAGGAATTCTGCAGAACTTCACACCAACACTGTTTTAACACATTGTTAAATACAAATATTAAAAAAGGGAAAGCAACCCATACATCCTGGTGCCACACACTTGGGTGTTTAGATACTATATTGTGGGCTAAAGAGAAAACCTCTGCTGAAAACCAGAAGTTACAAAATCCAGTGACTACACCCTATGTGAGGAAATTCATTTTGACATCTGTAAAACTAACTTCTGCATTAATATAATACAACAATGCTTTTAGAATCACATACTTACTGGTACATAACTTGGCATATCTACAGTGTAAGTAGGATGCAATTTAAGCCATTCAACTAAATCCTTGTTTTTAGGAGCATCCTCTCCCACCAGCCTGGTCCCATCCTCTAGATTGATTACAGGGATGCGAGTGTCTGGGTCCAGCTGACCAGGAGATGGAATGTTCCTTGCTGGTAGGGCTTCCATATCTTCTTCAAAAGCTTTGGTCACTTCTGCATCCTCCTGAAAACATTAACATCTATATTAATTCTCACTTCAAGGGAACAGTTACTTGGGAGAAATAATTTCAGGGACTGAAGCTAAACGCTCAAGGAGATTTGGCACATGCAAGAGTTAATGGGGTTTAAATATTCATACTGTGTAAAGCAATACTGTTACATTAGGAAATTTTGTAAATTTAGCATCCTTGAACATTAAAGAACATACAGCTAAAGATGAAGCAGTTTTCAGGCGTTTCCAGTTAATGGCCCCCAAGACCTTCCCTTTTCTACACAGTAAGAAAGACATACTTAAGCCTCAAAATGCATGTTGTTATAAATATGTTATGTTTTGTAAAAAAAATAGTCTTTTTGCCTTTTTGAAAGTACAAGCTACTTAAAACTGAGCCACAATTTGCTAGAGTAAAAACTTGATTTGAATGATATGAACACCATTTTGTTTGGTTCAAAAAGAAATAACAGCTCTAAACACAAAGGAAAAGCTGGTCGGGTAAAAACTGTACATTACTATTAGGGAGAGTGTAACAACACTTTAAACTAACATTCAGAAAGTACTAGGCACAGAAGAACAAATGAGACAAAAAGGTTGCTGTCTTACTACAGTCAATGATGTCCGTTTGTTGCTCATAAATAACAGATCAAGCCCTTCTACATTTTTCCTCCTTCCTCTCCTCCTCTTCATGGGTGGTTCTCCATCTATTAAAGAGCCATTTAGTAGATGCCTTGTGGGTGTGCGTGAAAGACCTGCTTGCAGCAGCTCCATTTGAGTTTTAAAGGCATCAGACACGGGTGTGGAGACATTAGGCAAGATAAACTTTGAAGTAACAGATGAAAAATTTGAGGTAGAACTTGTTGCCTCTCGTGAGGCCTTTGATAAATCTACAACCTTTTCTTGTCCATTTTCTGAGACCACCTGAGACTCACGTAACTGGGCAACCATTTCCATAAGATTTCTCCTCTTGGCAGCTCTCTCAGCCTCAATTTCAATCTTTCTTCGTCTCCTCCTCCTCTGACGTGGAACCGATAAATTCAGTGCGTCTTCCTAATGAAAAATGAGCATTTCCAAACATTAGCAAAACTCCGTTTGCTATGCTGAATTTAAAACGAAAAGTCCAAACATATAACTCTGAAAACAAAGCCTTCATTTTATTCAAAGGAACTTTTTTATTTTCCTTTTTTTTTTTTTTTAAGAAATTCAATTTTTTTTCCTATTATGCAAAAGAAGCATACACATGATAAAATGTTTTATGTAAGAAAGAGAAAGATGCAGCCTTGCCTTTGATAACTGAGGAGAAGCAGTGATATCTTCACTGCCACTGACGCTGGCTTGACCAACCATGGAGAGCTCTGCAAAGCTTCTTTTTTGTAGGGGGCTGTCCACAGCTGTTGGAGTATACCCAGGTATGAGCCCCTGGAAATCAAACATCTGGCGCCTATTTACTGGCCACTTCCCTTTCAGCACTGCTTCACAGATGTTGTCTAATCGGTTGATCATTACTCGGTCCTGCATAAAGGAAAAGTACATAATGAACCTTCACTGTGAAAGTCGCCTTTTAAACTGAAGTGAGTATAACGACACGGTCCAGCTTCCAAAGCTTAAGAAATACATTCAAAAACAACTATTCTTGCAGGTCAGGATAAACTGATTAGCCTTACGAGAAGCCAATAGACAGACAATTTTGTAGAACAAAACATCACTAGAATTTAAAAGCTGCATTTATGCTGGGTGGATGGAGGAAGACAGACCAAGTTTTCTGTATGACAATTTCTGTAACTGACAAATTTAACAGAAACTATTGTTTTACACTGCAAACCTTCAGTAGTTAGCAAAATCAACAGTTAGGAAGGGCAAATCAAAACATCTGCAATCAGTATCTCAATGCTGCAGTTCTCGAGATCCAAGAGGCTGGATCTGCAATTCTGGCCTAGGAAGTGGATCCTCATTAGCGTCACTATTAATAAAGTTCAACATTATGAAATGGGCACCAACCTAGGGACATCTAATGAATGTCAATTTTCATTCCACGCCCATTATCACTTCAAATTTCACTGAAGCGTGTACACTAAAAATCTCCAGTTATGTTTATTAGTCTACTTATGCTGAACCTATACAGATGAAGGATTTTTTTGTTTTACTTTTACACTACAACCGGAATAAGATTTTAGTCCATCTTTCCAAAATACATGCTGAAAGCAAAGAAGATGAGCATCATTTGATTTTTTTCACTTTCAGCATTCAAGCACATTCTATGCTAGCCTGCCTGAAGTAGTAGAAACTTCAGAACTATGAGAAATACTGCTGGTTACGGAATATGAGCATCAGTTAGCTTCCTGAACAGCAAAACAGTACAAAAGCCACTAGCAAATCTCAGCAGCTGCAACAGACTGCTTGCTTTCCCCAGGAATAAGCCTATTAAGAGCAAGGTTCCCCCTGCCCTGCCCCCCCCATCCCAAACCAGATGGCCCTGTTATGGTGATTAGTAAGCTTAAGACTATTACTACTTTATTTCTCTCTCTACCCTTACTGCAAAGGAGAGTACTAAATTATGTATGGATTTATTACAAGGTTATGGTTTCGTATTTTTAAAAACATTTTATATTAGATAATTTTCTGCATATCTGTTACCAAAATAAGATATAGCTTTATCCTATCTAAAACTGCTGCTTATGTTTGCAGGATATCTTAATACAATTACATCTGTCAACATTACATAATGGCTTAGATCATGTAGGTCACCAACACTCTTCTCTACAATATCCGCACCCCAAAATAAAAAGGCGATCTTACAAAATCTGTGCTCTTAACACTGCAGATTGCTCTGCAGACGAAATCCATAATTCAAAATCGTAAGTTTGCTTCCATCAACAGAGGTGTGACAGGTGTGATTCTGCTGACGTACAGTTGTGGAGCCTGTAAGAACTCATGTCTGTCAGTAGTTTGTTGTTTTACTAAATGACACTATTTACAGTAAAGCAATTCCTTTCATTTTCTCTGCTAATTTGCATGAAGTTGAAGAATAAAATGCAATTCCACAAATAATTCATAAAAAAAGTCCCTTGCCCACTAGAAGCGCAGAATCGTACAAAGGTCGCTGTTATTTTGCAAACACATTTCCCATATTTTATCCGTATTGAAAAAGACACATGCCATTCTACCCCTAACCAACCTTAGGCCAGAAAGAGAAGGCAAATGTTCTCTCGTGAAGCAGCTGAACCACAGAGGGATCCCCATCTTCCATGTAGAATCCATCACGTGTTTCATCCCTTGCGGTACTCATAGAGGCATTACTTTCTTCATCAAAATTCTTACCCTGAGAAACTGCTCCTGCTGAATAACAACCATGACCAGGCATTAACTACAAAAGTTCCCAACCACCCAGTGTCAACCCAACTAGATAGGTTAAGACAACCAGGCTTGACGCAACATTTCAAACTCAGGCTTTTGTTCAGTAATTACTATAGCAGAGCCTCAGCCTTCTGCATTTGGCACAGAGACCGTACTTACTGGCTCAGTAAGCTATCTTGGAAACCATCCCTTGTGGGGGAATACCCCGCTGATGCTGGATGGTTTTTATGAAAGCTTAGCTAGCCACCTGATACGCGGAAGGGCAGAGGAACTGCTACGTATAGCCCATCCCGAGCTCCATAATGGCTCTGTGTGTGCCACTTACCAGCTG
>VYZW01026697.1:213357-235504 GCA_013401315.1 Balaeniceps rex
AAGCTTAGCTAGCCACCTGATACGCGGAAGGGCAGAGGAACTGCTACGTATAGCCCATCCCGAGCTCCATAATGGCTCTGTGTGTGCCACTTACCAGCTGGCACAAGTTACAACAGCTGTGAGGCTCATGCTAAGCACACAGAATTGATCTGACCAATGTGTTACCTTCAGGTTGGGAGGATTCTTCCGATTTATCATCATCATCGAGTTTCTCCTCTTCGTCTTCTTCTGAACCTTTCTCAGAAATAGATTTTGGGTCTACGTCTGTACTCATTTCTATGTCTTTCAATTCACATTTAACAGAGCCAGGCTCAGCCTCAGCATCACAGTCCGGTTTAGTGTCCTTATCTGCAATATCTGTCTCCTCTTTGATATCAGACTTTTCTTTGGCTGCTGGATTTTCAGACCCTTCAACTTTAGACTCCGTTTGTTCTGTAGTCTTTTCTTCTTGTACTGGTGTGGATGGGACAATAGGTGGTGTCTGACTGCAGCCAGCACCCAGAGGGTTTACAGAAGAGACAGTATTTGCATTACCTGTCGCTCTGTTTTGAGCAAAGTTTTTGTGAGCCTCAAGAAAAGAGAGTTCAGGATCATTCAGAATGTGATAATCTGTCCTACTGACTCCATGTTTAGCAGCACCAACCAGTAAGTCTTTGTCATGTTTACCACACTCCCACCACTCTGGCAGGTCCAAGCTTGGTTGGCAAAGTTTTAGCCTCTCCCCCAACTGTGGGTGATGGAGAACCTGTTCACGGATTTTCCGCAACAGTTCTATGCGATATAAAGTTCTAGAAGCACGCTCTTCTGTGATCGGCTCAATCATAGTGGAAAGATCAGGCGGTTCTGCAATGACATCAATTTGTATTGTTTAACATTGATTAAATGTACACCCATTTCAAAATCATTACACCTGGACACGAAGTTTCAATAGTCCCACTGTCTCATAACAGTAATATTGATTCCTACAGTCAGTTAAAACTTACCATCATCCGGTTTGACTGGCATTCGGCACACTCGTCTACACATATTCACAAAGCCATTAAAATACTTTTCCAAGCTTTCGTCGGACTTTTTATCAAGCCTGGCAAATGCTCTGAATTGATTCCAGTCAAATTGATGTTTTACAGGATCAAAAATAATTCCAAAAGTAGACACCACGCGGTAAAAATCAGCTTCTTCTCTTCTTGTCCATCTAGTCAAGGAAGAAGAAAGAGAAGTGAGGCCACTCAGAGTCCAAACATAGTTTGGATGCCCCAAAACCCCCTTAGTTTTTTCTTTCTAAACAGAAGGGCAGCACTGGTGACACACATGCTCAAATGAGATTTAAGGAAAGACATCACTAAGAAACTCACTTTTGTCGTTTTTCAGTTATTATAGCTTCCCTTTCTGCTTCTAGTGCCCTCACTTCTTCCCGAGGCCGACGTCTCCTGCGGTCAGTCTTCATTAGTGCCTCTTGCCTCATTTGTTGCCTTTTATAGCTGCGCTGATAGGCGGTAATGAGGCGACGCAGACGGGTAGTCAGGGTTGAAGTGTTGGGCCAGTAGAGTTGGCCTAACTCAGCATTGCTTTCACTGTGCTTGTCTAGAGAATAGAGAAGTATTTGTGCACTGCAAAACCACCGCTAAACATTTCAAAGTTTCTATGGCTAGAACTGGATTCCTGTTTTATCTGATAAGAACATACGCCTCACTAATATTGGCGCACAGCAAATTAGAAACAGGGTAACTACATTCGTAGGAAAGAACAGAATCAAACCATCCAACTCTAAGAACTCAGAAATGCTTGTGAAGCATTTAGAGATAATCATCAAGCATTATTATTCAATGTTATAAATGCAAACATATTATGAATACTGTAAGTATTTAAATTAATGCAATGCATCTTTAAATATATTACTAAGGAGATCATGCTGCCTCTGAGAAAACACCTATGCTTATGATTTCCCACTTTATTATTCTCACTTAAAGTTGGCAATTTTCCTCCATACTGAGGAAATAATGTATCTGTAACTTCCAAGATTATCTCGTCAAAAACATCAACGGCTGCATTATGAAACATTCGGTCTTTATCATCACAATTTCTACTATGTAATTAGAAACCCAGAAAGCCATAATGTGAATTATTCAAAGATAGTAAATAATTGTTTTGAAAGATGTGAAGCATGAAGAGAATTGGCAGTAAAAAGATTACTGCAGTGTTTTCCCAAAATGCAACCTATCCCCTCATGTGGTAATGTAAACAGTCCACCTTTCACTAAATGGTCCATTTTTGCCTTTTAAATTTCTTTGCTATAATCTTACTTGGGTGTATTTCTAGGGACTCCTCTTTGTCTTCTGGAGGTGAGTTTGCAAATTCCTTGGGGAGAAGACAGAAGTTATTTTAGTTTTCAGTTTTGACCATATGTTATCATTTCAGGAGAAAATATGTCATCTCTCAAACACAGCAGCAAACAATCTCTGTAAGGTGTGTTTATCTGGTAGCTCTCAAACGTAAGAACTGCACATTAAGATAAACATGGAGAATCAGTTATAATTATATATATTTGTAATTACAGAAAGTAGAAGTTCTTACATCAATTTCATCCTTGAAAGGAGTTCTGGTTGGCTTATATTCTGGATCTTCATCCTCTCTGTCAAATTCACCGCTATAAAATATTTAAAAGAAATATTTTCAAGAAATCTATTGGTTTTGAGAGGGGGCTGATTTTCTGGACAAAAGCAAAAAAGCTACAAAAGCCATCAGTATGGTGTACCAAGTTACACATTTATATTTCTTGCTCAACTGTGTAAACAATTCTATGTACTTTTTACATCATATGATCACTTCAGATCCTCAGGCGAGATGTAAGCAAAATATGACATATGAACTCATGCCAACATACATAATGCCGATAAAGTTTATTAATTTTTTCATGTCCTCCTTACCCATCACCGCCATCTGCTAACATGTCTGTCCCTCTCTGTTCAGCAGCTATGGCCTTCGCATCAGGCATGCCAACCCGTTCCAGAAAGCACAGTGCTGGATCAGCTCTCATAGAATTGTACTTCTCATAACCTGCATGCAGAGCGGGAGACAAATTTTTTTTAAAAGCCATGACCAGCTGTGAATAGAATAGATTTAGACAGTAGAAGTACAATTTTCTGCATTTTTTTTTTTTAATAAAACAAAGGAGCTGTCACCGTGCTGCATTTCATTCATGTAATGAAATTTTTCATATTGGTGAATTCCATCAGCACAGAAACATTTTCACATCAATAACATTAACAAATAGTAGATACTGAAGAAAGCATTCAATTTAATGTCTTTATAAGGTAAAGTAAAAATCTTTCACAAGTGAAAAACTTCTTTAAGTTTCCTATATGACTTTCACAGTGGTTCTCCACATTCAACACTCCCTACTGGAAACATGCAGATGCGAATGGAAACACACACAACACGCACATTTTCTATAGCTCCAGCCTTGCTGGAACCCTCAATGTAGGCTGCAAAAATGCTGTATACATGGGTTATACGTAAGGCCAACGAACCTGTCTTATTAGGTTTAGGATGATGCATGTCAGTGAGATGACACTGTTCCCTCTATGGTTTTCAAACTGCTGTTTGCTTTTTTACTGCCCAAGTTGACTAGATAGAAAATGGCAGATCCCAACAGTGCACTGCAGGAAAATGATTTTTAGACTAGACTTGCCTCAGCTGAGCCCACAAAACAGAGCTGCTGTACATAGGCAGAACAGCACAATTCAATTAGGATTTGTACTACAACACACTGCTCCTAACTGCTGTAGAGCCTCAAGCCAAACTGTAATCATGAAAGGTTTTATAAGCCATCATTCTCCCCTTTAGTCAGGCTGGGCTGCTGAGAATACCTCTGCGACCTCCAGAGAATTGGGATTATAATCAGGAATCGCTCACTGTATATATCATGCCAGCTCTGCATCCCCAGCCTTTCAAAGTTAACAAGGCTGCATCCCACTCAAGGGAGCCGGGAGTTCTCAACACTGACATTTGTGAAATATTGCTTGGAACAAAGCCCAGGAGGCACTTGTACAGATTAATAGCAGAGGTTAAGCCCACCGTCCACTTTGACACTGGTTGGCAGAGTTAGCAAGTGAAGCAGTGCTGGAAGCAAAGTTTATGGAGATCTATCTTACTATTTGGCTATTATTTAAACAAATATGGTTTTGTTTTATTTACAGCCAAGAAAGTAATGTTTTCTTCTCAAATGTTCTGCAAACATTTAAAAACAGCATCTGATATTTACAGCTCATATTAGGTTTTTAATGCAGGCAAGAAAAAAAGGGAGATACAAGCCAACAGTTCTTTGGAACAATACTTGTTAATATTATGACTGAACAGTCCTACACACAGAAAGCTTTACAACTGAGTTTTGTTCAGAGTGAGACATCACTTACCGTGTTTGAATACTCCAATTAAAAGGGATTTATCCGCCTCCTTATCCCACCAGTCTGCAGGAACTTCGGCATGGAATGGCTCAGGTATCCATACATCTACTTCACTGTAAAGACAGCATTATTTACATTCTCAAAGGCATTACTAGACAAAGATGTTTTAAGAAAAAAAAAAACTGGTTCACGCTATTTTGTAAATATGAGTTTTGAGGGTGAAAAAACCCCGAAACCCAACACAGAAATTGAAATACCTGGAAAAAATAACTAGGATGGTTAAAACCCAAACAAACCAAAACCACCCCAAAAACCCCACCCCACAACAAAAAACCCCAATATAAGGCTATTTTGGGAGTGGAATGACAATGGTTATCCAAATATGATTAATTTAAGGTCTTAGTATATTTTTTTACATTTTTTAAATTGAGATAGAATAATCCTTCAATATTAGCAGAACTGAAAATCCGCTTCTGTCATCTCCCACATCGTTTCCTCCCCCAGGAAAATTACCCACGGCACTTGATAAAATAATAAGGCTGCTTGAGAATAGACATTTAAGAGATAAAGTGTGACAACCTTTAAATGCTGCATTATTATACTACATGTACTTTATAAAAGCCAGCGTCATAAAGCAAAAAATAAACCTGCACTTGCACTAACCTTGAGTCAGCACCCTCTAAGATCTTGTCTGCTTGGTCCCCTATAACTTCTTGTCGTAGATAGTAGAGCATGCGGACACGCAGCAGGACCCTGGAGAGGAAGGCAGAGGGGGGAAAAAGTTCTTAACTTCAGGACTGTTTGCCAACAGTGGCTTTTGGCAGCTGCTGCTGTTCATCCATCATCCTGCCAAGGCTGATTAGCCATGCTGTATGGTAGGCTTGAAGCGTGACAGATGGTGGCACATAATCACCTCTGTGTGGTGCTTTCTGCTGGCTTCCAACAGGCCTGCCTGGCAACCGCTTACACTGCACAGAGAGGGACCCAGCTCAGCCCGGCCCCGGCGCATTTCATTTAGTTCTACCTAGTGCAGCTTGTGAAGTTTAGACACGTACTCTACCACTGCCTCTGAAGTATTGAAGCAAGTTTGTAAACAACTGAGCAGATGGCTTTCAGTAACTGTTCTGCTTCATTATCTCATAAAATTTCCTCAGCTGCTGCCTTAATACCATTTTTGGAAGCACATCAGAAGTTGTAGGAATAAACGAGATATAAAATCTGGTTTTACTACCTTACAATAAACCCTCAATATGGAATGTCAGGTTTTTCAGATTATACAACTTTTTGCTTCCGAGAATGTGGGGAAAAAAATAATCCCCCATTTCCCTTGGGACATATTAACTATTTTCACTCTTTATAGTTCAAACTGCTATTTAATTTCACCTATGCACAACCTAACTGCCACAAGGAAGTGAAAAATCTTCATTGCCCATGTTTGTTTTTCCCCATCTCTGCAATACTACAGTCATTTTTGGAAGCGCTGTCAGGTGGTGTGGTCACACTTGAAGCTGGCAGGAGAGAGGATGGCAGATTCTGGCTTTTCAAGGAGACTAGAAAAGAGGTCATCTCTGTAGAAAAAGTACCTACCTGAAAATAGTCCTGCTCTCCTATGTTTACCCAATTCAGGGCACCCCCTGCTGCCTTGTTCATGAAGTAAAATCAGTACCAGCTAAGATGGAGATTACTCAGCCTGCCCTCTCACTGTACCCAAATCCATCACAGCAACTGTTGAATTGCTGCTGCTCCTGGAACAGCAAGGGTGACCAGGGAGGCAGTAATCTGATCACCCACTTGCATGAAAAATTTAGACCACCACCAGTTTTGAGAGCTCCTCGTTAGAGATCTGATGCAACCGGAGCAATACCCGGTTTTACATGTGTTATTCAAGCAAACCTCGAAGAGCAGGGATTTGAATGAAGGTCATGTCTACAATTCAAAACATGTCAGACATGCTTTTTTTTGTATGCATGATAACTGGGACCAGTAAGGTGTCCCTGCTCCCTGTGTGGCTATGTAAATAAGCTGTTGAGGGTCTCTATCATCTTAGTATTAAGCAATAACAGCTGTTACATCAAGCCAGAGAAGAGGAGCAGGAAAGAAAAACAACCAACATCAACCAAAAACCAGAGGCTCTTTGCACCTTTCAGGAGTCCTATGCATTAAAACAGCATACACGTTACATAAGGACAGGACACCAGTTCTTCCAAAGCCAATTGTTATTGCTACCTTTTGAAGGAAATTACTCAGATTATTAATTGGCTTCTGTCTCTGTTTGATTTTACCTGGGCAAAACATGTTGCTTCTACAATTCACTTACTCCTGGTGGATCTGGGAAGTGAAGGAAAAAGTGAAGGAAAGTGAAGGAAAAGTGAAGGAAAACATTCTTGCACATTTGTCAGTCTTCCCGATCCTTGTAATTGTTTTATTGTTTTATTACAGAAACATTATTTTAAAAATGAATTTAAGTCTGATATGCAAACTGATATAATGAGTAATGAGGACATGTTACCTGGGAGATTACAATGATCTTACAGGAAAGAATTTAATTACTTTAAGAGCAAGTGAAATGTAATAACAGATCTGAGTAACACTTTAGAAAAAATCAGAAAGCTGTTTATTTGGATGTGCACTTGCAAACGTAATTCTGTAAGTATCTGTTTTCATCAGCTGAGAATTAAGCATGGTTAGCATCTGGAAATGAGCTAATAAACCCCTTAAATGCCTTTCCTCCTTCACATCACACCCCCTATTGACAGGCCACAGGTACTTTTCAAATCAATAATTTCTTTCCAATAAACAGTATTAGTAAGACACAATATATATTAAGAACACAAAAGTAACGGCGACCTTTCAGTAACACTGCATTACATCTGTATGGTGTATATACAATGAAGAGTATAAATTTAGAAACAAAACAAAACCCCCCAAACCCAAAAAGCAAACAACCTCCCTCCCAACCCCAGAACAAGGTATTTTTGGGACAAGGGTTAGGTTCAGTGTCTGTAATGGAGAATATAGTAAGCAAAACCGAGATGGAGAACCAGGACACTATCAAAGGAAGCTGACAGAAAAATAACTAAAATGTTACAAAACAAAAGCTAAAAGAGTGTAAGAGAGGCTCTTAAGAGACATTCATGCAACAATAAAACAACGTAGCATCCAAATCAAAATACAGTGATCTTTATACCCAAAGGCTTTCAGTTTAGTAACACGTTTAGAATTTCAAAAATCAAATTAGGGCACTGATTCAGGTAAGAGAGCTTGCTGAGAAATTTTATCTCAAACAAAGGAGAAAAGAAGAAATATTCTGTATAATGTTGAGAGCAAGAGAGGAATGGAGAAAAAGAACGACAAGGAGAGATACACCCACCCATAAGTGAACTACCACATGCAACTCTGAAAACCAAGAACTGGATATTTGAGTTTAACATCTAAGGAACAGAACTTTAAGGACATCAGCCTGAGAGACCCCACAAGAAGGGTAAGAAACAAACAGCTTTTGTTTAAAGATAGCCAACTGTCAAGAGAAATAGACTTAGTGTAGGGATATAGTCTTTCCTTTATCTGGTAAAAAGAATAACCTCATCTGATTCCATTCTTATTTAGTAAGTAGAAAACAATTTTCTTCAGAACTGTGTTTTAAGCGCTGATCAGTCATAAAGAGCTTACAGAAGTAGCCAGATATCTGTTAAGATGATTATCCCCAAATTAAAAAGTAATAATGGCCTTTACATCCTATTAAATGGCCCTCTGTTCTATTAAAAATATCCAAAAGAAATTGTGGACTTTTCAAAAGCATGCAGTAACAAAATCCCTCTAAATGAAATATTAATTAATACTTACTTATTACAGTGATGTTTGAGATGTTTCCTATAGCTGTCTTCTTGAAATAATACATCTGGATTACAGGTTGTGAGCCAATCGGCATCTTGCAGCATTGGCTGTGAACTCTGGGCTTTTACTTTCTTGCCTTTCCTCCCTCTGGGCACTGGTGCAGACAGACCTATGTAAAACCCCAATATTTCTTATACAATCTGAATAGAAAAGCTCTCACCCCAAACTCCGTTACAAACATACATTTAAAGCTAAGTATCACTGCTATATTAATTCCTTTGTGGGCAACACAACCACCAAAAACTGAACAGCAACATTATTCAGTACAGAAAATTGCAAATAACAAAATCAACCAAAACTTTCATGCAAATTTAGGTGTGAAGATTTCAAAAATTCAGAGCGCTAGCCAGAAAATGGTGTTATATAAATATTTCTTGTAAAAACTCTCATGAATCTGAATGGCCATAAGGAAACAAGCTTTCTGATTTATGGCAATTTGAAAGAGAGAAACTCCAGCAGTAGGTGCCACTTAAAAATTATGCTAGAATATTTGTTCAAAACTGATTTAAGGGAAAGAGCACTGCATCCTACAAAGTGTCTGAGGGAGACTTCCCCTTTAAGCACAGACCAAGTCAAAGCCCACCTTGCTCATAAAATCCGACAAGATCCTACGGCATGTCAGAATGGCTATAGTTTAAACTAAATACATAGCATGACTGAAGCAATTCTTTCCTATTTACTAGCATCATTGGTTGATTGTGGTAGACATACCGGAATGATTAACCAAAGCTCGAGTTTGCCCATCTGCAGTTGGAGTGATCAGATCCCAGATGAAACTTTTGATATTTTCATCCCCTTTGTAATGATTAAGACAATATACCAGGATAGTTCGGCAGATGGTTTCCACATCTTGTTCTGTTAGCTGACGTTTATAGCGCCCATGTGAGAGGATGTCAGTCCACCGACCCCAGCTATAAGAAAAATATGTTCAATACAACAGCCAGGGCACTGGTATTTTAATTTGTGACTTTCAATTTAACTCCAGGTACCAAGCAAGTTGGGACCTCCTGTGTTAGAATTAATGCATTTTGCATATGCAGGTTACGCCAGGGAATCCAACCTCCAGCACCAAAGAGTTAAGAATGTTTACTTTACAGAACAGGCAATAAGTTCACTGCTCGTAAAGCTGCACTTGTACTACACTCAAAACAATAAAGTACGTATGTTTAACTCTAATGGTCCCAGTAAGCTACGAATAGGAAATGCAACCAATTCCTACAATCATGGGATTTGGGGAATCATTCTTATTTTCATCCTGAAATCCATTATTAGCAATTGCTGTATGCAACTTCCTAAAATAAAGACGGTCATTCTGAAGCCCACCGTCTTAGCAGTCAAATATAGCTACTTGCCAAATATAGCTCTTTGCAGAGATAAAATTAAAATTGGTAAATCCAATGGGGAAAAACATGAAGTATCAAATAGCTGAATTTAAGTGGTGCCAAAATACCAGAATCTATGTTGAAAACCTCTTAGATGACTGTTGATTTCGCAACCACACCGTTCTTTACAAATACACTTTGTTATTCTCCACAGCACTTAGAAAAAAGATTAAACCTTGATAACTCAGGAATTCTTTACATTATGAGAAACCAGAAACAAATTATTCCATCATCACAAAACTACGTATCTTACCAGTGAGCTCATAGCCATCTGAGACACACTCAGATACTTTAAGCTAAATAATACATATATAAGCAACTTACATATATAGCAACTTAAAATCTCACTGGCACGTATCCAGCCTAATGAGGTAAAGGTTATACAGTAAGAGATTATGTGAACATGTCCAAGAGAAGGATAAGTTATTTACTATATATCATTTCCATGTTTTCAGTTCTTTAGCCACAATCAGTGTGTTTAATCTGTATGTCCTTACCCATAAACCAACAAGTTCTTCTCCACCCTGAAACATTCACTTCTTGCATAACCCTGTGATTTGTCCTGAGGCCTACGGGGCTTTGTGCTAGGCTTTTCTTCAGAATCACTTTCCAGGTCTGAAAATTCCATCAGTTCATCCTCTTTGACTGCACTGTAGAGTCTGGTTTGCTTTCTTACTCTTGGTGTATCAATAACTAAGTTATTCTAAAATGAAAGTGAAAATGTAGAAATTTAGAAGGGGGGGAAATCTTCAATTTAATTGTACTAGGAACTATCATAAAACTCTTACCCTTCCATTTAAAGCATCAATATCCAGCTCAGCTTTCTTCGCCCACTTCTGCCAAAAATTAGGGTCATCCAAGGAAATGTCTGTCCTGTTCCCAGATGCAACAAAACTAGCCTAGTAAATGTGAAAACACATGCATTGGTTTCTTAACTGCATGCTACAAAGAATATCTGTTTTCACTGGTAAATACAATACTTAGGACTTAATAAAGTGGTAGTTTCAAGAAAGAAAAAAAAAATACAGATATCCCAACATTTGTGAGGAAAATATCTGAGACAAGTACATTGAAAAACTAAATTGGCACAGAAGGCAATTTAATACTATTGCCATCTATCCTGGTCACATTTTATTAATTTTCCTCTGAATGTCAATGCACACCTTGGCAAATGTTGAGCCTTTTCCTTCAGATTCAATAGTAATTGTGTGTGTTCGCCTTAAAAGAATCTGATCAATATCCTCTTCACAAAACTTAGACCCTTCATCCTCCTCATCCATCAGAGCACCATATGCCCCCTTCCGAAGAAGATCTTCTATTTCTTTCTTAGAAAGCTGTTGCACCTGTAACATGTAAAAGAGGGTTTTTGGGGTTTTTGACATCAGCCAATTAGTACATCTGACAGCACAATCAGACTGATTGTCCTCTTATTTAGCATTTTAAGAACTGAAACTCTAAGATAATGTTGTGTCGGTCAATTAAACATTCATGCTGAAGTCATCTTTAAAAGAAGAATGTGAACAACAAAATTCTTAGGGTGAAGTTACATGAGTGGTTTAAACGATTTAATAATTCATTGTCACTGAATCCCTTTACTTAAGCTCTGATGACTGCTAAACTCCTCCTGGGAGCAGATTTAACTTACTAACCTGACAAAAAGCCAAAGCAAAAAAAGTCCAAAGCAAAAAAAGTCCAAAGCAAAAAAAGTCCAAAGCAAAAAAAGTCCAAAGCAAAAAAAGTCCAAAGCAAAAAAAGTCCAAAGCAAAAAAAGCCAAAAGAAAAAAGTCCAAAGCAAAAAAAGTCCAAAGCAAAAAAAGTCCAAAGCAAAAAAAGTCCAAAGCAAAAAAAGTCCAAAGCAAAAAAAGTACAAAGCAAAAAGTCCAAAGCAAAAAAAGTCCAAAGCAAAAAGGATACACCAGAAAAAGCTGACTAGAACAACTCCACAAAGTGCCAGGATCAACATAATGTAAAGGGTGGAACGAGGAGAATGGATGGGGATTTGAGGGAACATGACTCCACCTGCCCCCTTTTGGCAAAAAGTGAGCCATTAGATAAGCTGAGCCAGTTCACGTAGCCTTGCCCTTAATTAACCCTACTTTAAAATATATGCCGTACTCCATCTGAAAACCACCGTTCTACAGCTAAAACGCAAACAAGCAAGAAAAGTGTTGCACATTCACAGCATTTCTTGATCATGCACCTTAATATATTAATTCTCACCCCATTTGTAGCATTTTCTCTTCCGCTCATAGATTGTAGCACAGCCTTATCAAGGCCCAGCTTCAAGCTAGCTTTGTCAAACATTTCCCTTTCATAAGAGTTCCTTGTTATCAACCTGTAAATTTTCACTGATTTGCTCTGTCCTATTCTGTGACATCGTGCTTGAGCCTGATGAAACAAAGACAGATACTCAGTTACAGGTGACAAAAGGAAGAAAAAAAAATAATCAATACAGAGAACTTACTTTAAAAGTTATTGCTTTCAATATAAATAATAATCTTTATGCTTTCAAGAGAGGGACAACAAATAATTTCTCTTGTAGGTAAAGAAAACTTCACAGCAAAAAGGCAAAGAAAAATTTTCAATAGAATCATCTCCTGTAGTATTACCTGGAGGTCATTTTGGGGGTTCCAGTCTGAATCAAAAATAATGCAGGTATCAGCAGCAGTAAGATTAATGCCCAAACCTCCTGCCCTTGTACACAGCAGGAAAACAAACCTATCAGAATCAGGTCTTGAAAACCTGTCAATAGCTGCCTGACGCAAGTTGCCTCTTACTCGGCCATCAATTCGTTCATATGGGTACCTGAAATAAAGATGCATTATAAGGAGAACTTTACTGCAATGGCAATGTTTCTTTGTAAGAATATTCAATTTTAAAAAAAAAATGTAAAAAAAAAAAAAAAGGAAAATATGCTACTATAGGGTCAAAGGAACTGCAACAAACTGAGTGACTGTTCCCTGTTCCTGGATCTACTAACTTCATCAGTGGAAGGTATACTACTTTGTCTCCTGCTTTGTGTCTTTTGGTAAAGAACGGACTTTCACTCCATGGAATGAAATAAACATTCAGGCTTAAGCTAAAAAAACTCTAGACCTACCAAAACATTTAACTGAGTAGTAAACTAAGAGGTTTAAAGCTCTCCATGTGAGGTCATTTTGTATTCACCCAAAAGAAAAATCTCAGTACTTGCAACTTACAGGTATGCTTTTCCCTTTAGCCAGATCACTACAGAAAATACTGTAAAGTGTTTGAATTTCATCCCTTTTCAATATGGATTACTCACAGGTTAAATACTGTGGCCACTGAGGAAAGCACAGTTTATTTAGAATTGTATTATATTGTTGCTCTCACCGTCTTTGAATGAGGTAGTCTTCCAGTATGTCCAAGCAGCGCACCATCTGGGAAAAGATAAGCACCCTGTGGCCACCAGCCTTCAGTTTTGGCAGCAGCTTGTCAATCAGTACTAGCTTGCCAGCAGCCTGGATCATTGCCTGGAGCTGAAAATCTGGAGAGTCGGCATTGTGTGTTTCTTTAAACTCTTCCAAAATTTTCTCTTCAGCACCTGCAAAGATTGGACAGCAATACATGAACACTGCAAAGGGTTTTATTAATAAACAATGAGCTCGCCTTCAATACCCTATAGAAACTGCAGGAATGTTTTAAGCATTATGTGAATAAACATTTATAAAAAATATTAAGCTTAAATTTAAAGCAAACATATACACAAATACAGCATAAATAAAAAAGTAACTTTGAGCATTCATTCTTTTTTTTTCCTCCTCTTTTAAACAGGAGTAAACTCTTTCCTAAATAAATTCATATAACTATTTGACGCACAATTTAATGAAAAATTAAGAAAAAAGATGAAAAAGTAAACCATATTCCAACCGATCAAATGGATTTTCTGTTCTTTTTTAAATGCAACATGAAAGAAAAAATATCTCGTTTCCACAGGAAAATACAAGAATACAAATCACATTTGATGTCTGTGCCTCCAAAACCAAAACCAGGCTTAAACACGCACATGACCTGGACCTGCTCCTTCCATTATTAATTATAGAATCAAAATCCAAACAATGAAAAAACTAGTTGGGGGGAGGGGGGGGAATAAGCAGCTGTGAAATTATTATTTTACCTTCTATTTAGCTTTCTTTTCTCACTGAATGTGGGGTTTTTTGCTCAGTTTGATGAAGCTATCCAATGTATATATTCTTTCTAGAATTAGTGAAAAGTTCTTTCTTGCCACTCTCTTTGCCTATGAACAATATGCACAGCGGCAAGTATTTCCTTGTACTGCTCATTAACTGAAGACTACAGACCAAGTTAAAGTTTTCTCTTCAACCTCTCCTGCGCTTTTATTGTCACTTTTTTTATGTCACTTCTACGAACAGTGGACTATTCCAAGAATTATCAGATTACTATTCTTGGCTATGTAAAAGGTTAGGAATCTTCACTCTAAGCTTATTCACATCCAAATAAACCCTTTTTTTGGAGCTGTCTTTTTCAGCCCTCCCCCCCTTTTGTTTTTTTAACCAAAATGTAGTTTATAAAGTATTTCTGGTTTGTAAAATATTCAGCTTCAATACTGCTTTTGAATAACACAAGGAAAGGTGGGAGGGTTGGGGGAGGGGGGAAGACCAGCTTATTGCCAGGCTTCTGCTGAGCATCTCTCTCATATCTCACTTCTAAGTAGATGCCTGTAAACAAACATGCAAACGCACCCTCCCTGTGTGATCGCTGGTTCAGTGCCTATTGTAACGTGACGTCTTTACTAGATACCACCCTAAGCAGGCTGACAGCTTCATACTACTCAATACATTTGCACAACGAGTTTTTACAGAACTTAACAGACTCAAGATGTGACCACACTTGAAGGTAGTTTTACATCCCTAATTTTCCTTATCTGGATTCCCTACTCCAAGCATTACTAATTCTAATCGTTTGCACATACGAAAAATAAACCCATGTGAAAATAGTACAATCAGACACTCCTTCAAGTTCCCTTCAATCATATCACTTCCCATCTTGTAAAACAGGCAGAATTTTGGGTAGTAAATCTCAGATTCTGTACTGAGCTTAGGCAATTTCAGGATATAGTAGGCTGTCGAGTAGTTCAGATACAGTAACTTCAGTGATCTTTCTTGGTTATATCATTTCTTATTCAACTGTGATATCCAAATTTAAGTTTCACTACTATGAAGTAAACCAATACGGAAACATAGCATCTGCAAAAGCAAACCACCTAAGCCAAGCACACCAGAACAAACCCACAAACAGGGCTAATGAACAGTGAATTTTCAGTATCACTTTGGTCTCAGCAAGACCCACTTCCATAACAGACCATGACCTCCAAAAATCTGTTCTTTCAATAACCCTACCCTAGCTAAACCCTGCAAAAGACCATCCTGTCTTTTTCATTTCTACTTCAATTGCAATTACGTGATTGTCGTGGTTAGCCCCAGTCGGCAACTAAGCACCACGCAGCCGCTCGCTCACCCTCCCCCCGCCCCGGTGGGATGGGGAAGAGAATCAGAAGGGCAAGAGTAAGAAAACCCATGGGTTGAGATAAGAACAGTTTAATAATTGAAATAAAATAATGATAATAATAATAGTAATAGTAATAATAATGATAATAATAATTGTAATGAAAAGGAGAATGAGAGAGACAAACAAAACCCAGGGAAAAGAAAACAAGTGATACAACCGCTCACCACCCGCCGACCGACACCCAGCCAGTCCCTGAGCAGCGATCGCTGCCCCCCGGCTAACTCCCCTCGGTTTATATACTGAGCATGACGTCATATGGTATGGAATAGCCCTTTGGTCAATTTGGATCAACTATCTTGGGCTGTGCCCCCTCCCAACTTCTTGTGCACCTGGCAGAGCATGGGAAGCTGAAAAAGAAAGTCCTTGACTAGCCTGAGCACTACTTAGCAACAACTAAAAACATCAGTGTGTTATCAGCATTGTTATACTAAATCCAAAACACAGCACTATGCCAGCTACTAGGAAGAAAATTAACTCTAACCCAGCTGAAACCAGGACAGTGATGTACGCTGAACAGTAGCCTGTTACCCTAAAGTTACTTGATATAGTACCTGTAGGTCTGTAACACTAGATCCTATCCTAGCTGTTTTTTAGCAGGGGATGAAAGGAAGGTATTTGAATGCGTGCTTGGTCCGCCAGGGAAACCCCCACTTCCACTCCTAATTAGGAGAGGCTTCCAGGGCTCAAGAGGGCCTAAGGAACAGAGTAAGAAACCTTTCCAGTGTTCAACACTGTAGGATGTGTAAGTACAGAGGCACTCCCCACTGCTGGCTCTTGGAGGCAGAGAAAGAGGAATGATGTACAAATACTTGAGAATGGTTGCTATGGAGAAAACAAGGAGTCCAGCTCTAAGAAAAATGACAGACAATGCTTTGCCCAAATTGGCTGGAGAATACACAAAATGCAGTAACTCTCTCTAGAAGACTACTCAAAAGACAGTCTCAGCAGACCAAATTCTCCCCTCCACAGAACAGATCTACCAATGAAGAAACAAACAAGAAAAACCACTCCACATTCAACTCCTACCATACTACTTCTATCATAGAACCTTCCATGGCTCTTAACTGAAGATTATCTAGAAGACTTGCTTGCAACTTTTATGCAAAACAAAACATACAGTGTTCTACTTGGGTATTCAAATACACACGCAGTACTGCTTGCTCACAAAACCTGTAAACTTAGAAGAAAATGAGAAGGATTCAGAGACATGTTTATAAAAGCAGTTAAGTCTAGAGAACTTGCTACTGCAACAAACCGGGAGAACATTATGCAACACTATGTACTAGCACTGCAAGACCTCTTGGTAGAGCTAAATAAACTTGTGCCATTGCTCTAAGTACGAAGATGTTAATTATCAATCAACAAAATAAAACCTCAAGCTCAGACAACTACAGGATGCAAGAGTATTTTCTGTCCTAGAACTACAAAGGATGTATTTGTTTAGTTCTACCTCCACACTAATAATAGTCAGGATTTATTTATCCCTCAAATCTGAAGGTTTGTCCCACCTGCCACGTTGCTGCATGACACCAAGCAAGTCCAAATGTTCACAAGTCACAAAAATGTTATAAAGGCAAAAGTGTTCAAGAGACAAACCCACCTCCCTTTATTAGGGTTAAGTTACCGTCATCAAAAAATAACTCAAAGTTTTCTATATAGCCACCTAGACTTCAGGAGTCTCTAACAGACACCAAATGATACAAGACTTGCGAGGGGGGGGTGGGGGGGGGAATCAACTGCTGTAGGCAACACTGCAAGCACTACTCATGAACTCTATTTGACAAAATAAAGTAGCAGCAAAATATTCAGTTATTCTTTCAGCAAACATGAAATAAGGAACAATAATGGCAAGGTTAAAAGCAGCTGAAAACCAAGAAATGTAAAAAGCATCAAGTTCAGAAGCTCATAACCTGAACATCCTGAACTATTTTCTGGTCAACTCATTTATATAATGGGTTAACTTAAAACAAAGAACCAACAAACAAGAAAACCCTACACCAGAACCACACAGCTACTTTACTGTATGCTCATCTGAGTTTAGAAACTGAGCAGCCCACCAGCATGGCTGGGTTGAAGTACTTTGGAGTAACCCTATATCATGTCTTTGGAATAATTACTTGTGCATGAAATATAATTAGATGTCATTTTGTGAATCAGTTTAAGCATTTTTTCCCCCCATTTAAACAAAAAATGTCAAGAAAAAAACGTAAGCACTGCAATATGGAAGTCATACAATAAAAAAACTGAAATCACATATGGCTCTTGAACAAAACAGTCTTTCATCATGAAGCTTATAACCAGCATTAAACCAACCATAGCATAAATTGTATACAGCAAGGAAGAGGAGCTGGGGAACAAGAAAGTAGTAGAATGCAACCCTGTACGGAGACTTGTGTTACATCCTCAAAGGGAAGATTTGATTTGACCAACACATACAATTTTAGCATACTTCAGACAGCTATAGCTAGCTGGTTCATCATATGGTCGGTCACTGGATCAGGATCCCCAGGTAAGTGGTCGCGGCACGACGACTGCCAGGGTTCAAGGAGTGTCTAGATGACGCTCTTAGTCATGTGATTTAGTTTTAGGTAATCCTGTGAGGAGCAGGGAGTTGGACTCGATGATCCTTATGGGTTCCTTCCAACTTGAGGTATTCTATGATTCTATAGTACTTGCCATAGATAATCCTATCTAAAACCAATAGCATCACACTGAAAAACAGTATTTGTCATTGAAGTCTAAGATGACATTCCTACAAATCTTCTTCTGAGTAGTTAAATTAGGAAAATGAACTGACAACACATGGCCATAAAAGCAGGCCTGATCATCGTTTCTTACTCCACAACTTTTATTCAGAAATTTTAAGTTACTATTTTGTAATGTTCTATGGCAAGAAAATAAGTAACAGCTAATATAACTCTGAAGAAAAAACTGCCGTATTTATGCCAGCATCCAACAACCTGCCTAACTGAAGTCTTGTTTGTCAGGAATAACAAAAAGGAAAACTTGATAATACCAACACTAACTCTGTCAGGGCTAGGAAGCCTTGGAAAAAAGCAGTACAGATGTCTTCAAAAGCAATGCTGTCCTGGCTAGCAGATATCCATACCTAAGAGAACCTAAGAAGTTATCTCACTTTTCTACTTAAAATAGATAAATAAATAAAAAGACACACTAGCATAGAATTTCTAACTTACTGAACTTCCTTACAACCATTTTTTGAATGAGGAGAAAAATAGGAGGCCTACCATTAATAAGGTACGGATGATTGCAGCATTTTCTTAGTTCCATCATAGTGTTTAGAAGATTAGGTACATTTGCCTGACCTCCACCCTTGGAAAGAAATGCAAAATTCTTTTCAAGAATAGCACGATAGTATTTCTTCTGAATATTTGTCAGCTCAACTTCAATGATGGTTTCCTCTTTGGGGGCCAGGTTCTTTTCTACATCCTCCTTGAGACGTCTCAGCATCATCGGCTTCAAAATAGCTTGGAGTTTTTGCACCTAGGAAATGTATGTTTAATAAATAACTGAATTAAAACTGCAAGGCTTCTAATATTTATTTTTCAATTTCCTTAATTCTAAAATCCTTGTTTCCCACCTCAGATCCCAAACAAACAAAAAAACCCAACTTTCGTCAGTGACCTAGAAACTGAGTTCTCCTTGTTATCTCAGTGACATACACACTTCTAAAGTCAATTTTTAGTTTGCAGCCCTTCTGTTTAGCGAACGTTATTGAACAGACCTCACTTAGAACTATCCTTCTAGACAAAGACAGTACTGCACACCAGTCATGCAGAGCTAACCCTAAGTAAGCACAGTTACATAAGCAAATCTGACTGTAAGATCAAGTTTTGCAGTTTTAACTACTAAACACAGTGTTTAATGCTATTTTTCCCTTTATATATCTGCTTCTAATTCTTTTCTTATTTCCCTACTTTTGACATCCACTGAAGTAGAAAACTATTCAGGCCTGGTCTCAAAATGAAAACATTTTATTTCTGTAAATTTTTAATACACTGATAATTTTCAGTGTCTCCAGGTTTTGCAGCAATATACTTTAAAGTGTATCCTAAATGGGGAAGAGGAAGAAATATCCATTTTCCTAAAAAAAAAAAAAAAAAAAAAAAAAAAATTTTTTTAAGTTTTTTAAANTTTTGTCAAGTTTTTGTAAAGTCTCTCACATAAAAAGCTCAAACACATTCCATATAGGAAAAGACTGGTGTTTAGGTTGTTTTAGGTTGTCTCTCAAAGTACAAACCACCTCAGTGTGGAAGAGCTGATAATTCACCCTGAAATTGGTTGTCATCTCCTGATGCAGAGCTGCACAGCCAAAACATGAACAAAAGACACTTTCTCCTGAATTCACATCATTCCCTTAGCAATAAAGCAACTTCAGGAGAAAAAAAGATAAATTAGGATGGAGGGATGAACAATTAAAAAAAATACATGGAATAGGATAGCAAAGAATGAAGGAGAAAACCCAAGTCATTAACACATAATCTCTCCCATCACTTGAAAGATAAACCAAATTCCAAAACATCTAATGGTGTGTCAGCAGAGAAGGCACTTCTTCCAAAACTCGTTGGCCCAAGCAATCCAGGCTCCAATTCTGCTCATGGCTGATGGCATTATTTTAGTAATATTTCCATGTATGGCTTCAAAAATTTCCACTTCTGCTCTGCTGACATTTTGAGCTGGCCAGACAAAAGCTATGTTGAGAGTTCGGATATATTAACTCCAGCTCAAACACTGTATTAACAGGACTACATGGCTTCTGGATCAGAGCTGGCTCACTTCCAATCAGGTCAGAGTCCATTCTGACTGGCATGCAACTGCCTGCACAATCTGTGGAAACATATCCTATGATTCCCTCAGGACACACTATGACTTTTCTAGGAGGTAGGGGGCTGGGGGGAGAAGTGTTTTATAATTTAGACTATTACCTATGAAAGAGTTGCTCTCAAAGAAAGCTAACAAATGCAAGCAGTCATGAATTTTTAGACAAAACCAACATAAAGTTGCACACAAAAATGCATGCAATTGTGAAGTTAGATTATCATAGGGTGCAAAGGGCCAAATTAAGGTGCCTAAATTAAGATGCCATGCTTCAGTTAACTCCTAATGTTAAGGTGATTTGACTGTTACCTATTGACTTTTAAAAACATTTTCATACATAGAAGAAGAAATTTAAGTTTTATATATGATCATCAGAAACTTTTACATTTTAGATCTAAAACATGCTGCATAAGGGTCTTTCATTTTGCATTGATTTATGCATTTTATTGGACAGCTTGAGAAATCTGTTTCTGAGTGAGTCAAAAAAATCTTCCTCCATTTGGTTACCTCTTGCTAAACTAGGTTTCAAGTATGTTCCTGTTTGCACAGAAGTCATTGATAAAACTCCCAGACCTTAACTCCACACAAGTTACAGAAAACAGTCCCCTCACTCTGATACTGATGCTTAAGGAAGAATGTCAACCGTCAAGTTAATTCTTTTAGCGTGAACAAGCAATTCTGCAAGTATTTTCATCCAGCAACTGTTAGAAAACACCCCACCCCCATTTTTAAACACTGCATTTTAATGAGGGGAAACCTTCCCTGCTTCTGCATGACCAATGGACAAAGGACAGAAAAAAAAAACCAAAACCAAACCAAAACAAAAAAAACCCCACAGTGATAAGGCAAAATGACTTTTGGTCAAAAGCAAAAAGCTTAACAAAATCAAAACAAACAAAAAAACACAGATAAAACTACTGTGGTCTTCCAAAAAGTAAATAGGTATTACTTGTAAAAAAAAGTAATGAAGTTCAGTTATAACAAAATGGATAGATTCACAATATCTAAACAGAAAAGTAAGTGTGCAGGAGAAGCTTACCTGTTCTTCAGTTTTCAGATCACCAAATTCTTGCATGAATGTAGTTTCTGATGGGAAGCGACCTGGTTCCAAGAAGTGAAGCAAGCTAAATAGCTCTTCTACTGTATTTTGCAAAGGGGTTCCAGTAAGCAGCACTTTATGTTCCTGAAAGGTTAAGAAATAGTTGCCTAGGAATCCATCTGAATTCATTTTCAATAAGAGAAATACACAAAATTATTTTTTTTTTCCCTATATGTATCTCTCATCTTTGCTTCCTCTCCCCTCCCCCAACTACTTACACATAGCTCTTTTCAAGACATTTCTAATTAGTATTCTGGCCTTCCTTCAGCAATAGCCCAGAAAAATACTTCATTACTAAGTACCTTCAAAATTCCTCCAGATAAAAGAAGAGATTTTACTGATCCACAGCGTCCCAGCCCTTTCACAAATACAATGAACTTTAAATGGCAAAATAACAGCTGAACTTATCCCATCACTTCCAGTATAAATCCATCGATTTACCACACCTCCAGTAGATCTCAGTGCATGAATCTCTTCAGGGCAGGTGTAAGTTTCTAACATAGGAAACCTGAAGCAGAGTCCTACTTTCCATCTACACACAACAGAGCATGAGACTGACAGAGACAAGAGGAAAAGTTGCATATTGCTTTAGAGGAGCCCAGAGAGGTTAAGCAACTAGCCCAAGGTCAAACATGAATTTAGTAGTAAAACAAGAACTGAAGTGAGAAGTCCCATATATCCATCTATAGCCATGCCTACAAGCTCAGCTTTCCTCTAACAGCAACCATAATAAAGAAAGTAAATTGTATTCAGCATTTTTACAAACTTTCATTCGTTAAGCCTCAAGACTCCTTCAAGAAAAGTATTGTTTAACAAACAAGGAAAAAGAAACTAAAAGTGACCTATACGTCACCAGTGCTTGTGTAAGCTATGTTTATGCCTCTTTATTTTTATCAGAAGTGAGAGGTTTTGAGTTCCCGGTTGTAACCTAGCATGACTACATTCCTCTCACATTTTTAAAGAATCTTCTGACAAAAAAA